>QZWT01000389.1:0-12437 GCA_004114315.1 Cochlonema odontosperma
GAGAAAAAAAGGACAGGGGTCGATGCAGGAAATCAGTAAGGAGGCTAGCGGCCGTCATCGCTCCCGCCATCAGAATCATAGCGTCCGCTTCGTCCACCACGACCACCAGTATCACTTCCACTTCCAGCGTCGTCGTGATAGCGGTCTCGGTCTCGCTCACGTTCACGATCTCGGTCACGATCACGCTCACGCTCACGGTCGCGGTCGCGATCTCCATAGTCACGTTCCCTATCTCGGTCCTCCGACGATCGCTTTTTGTGCTTCTTGTGCTTGCGGCTCTTCTTGTGCTTCTTGTGCTCGCGGTGTTCACGGTGCTCTCGATGTTCGCGGGAATCCCGATGGCTTCCGCTATTGTCGTCCGAGACCGAACCCTCTCTCTTACGACGCTTGTGGCTGCTGCCGCTATGCTCTCCATCATCGTCTTCATCAGCGGATCCTGTGCCATAATGCTCGCGCTCGCGCTCCCGTTTCTTCTTTCGTCCAGAGTCAGAATCATAACGCGATGAGGATCCTCCCAAATGCAGACGAATGCCAGTACTGCTACTGCTGGATGGGTGATACTTGTGCTCACGCCGGGTTGAGGTCGGGGATGACGCATATTCCTCAGAGTACGATCCCTCCTTCTTCCGATGCCGGCGGCTGCTGCTGCTCATCTCCCCATCATCGTCATCAACCTCAGAAGCAACGCGATGGTCGCGCTCGCGCTTCTTCTTTCGTCCCGAGTCAGAATCGTAGCGCGAGCTGGATGCTGGCGCCATCAGCTGAGGTGGCTGCAGACGGATAGGTTGAATGACAGATGAAGGCGACTTGGAGGTGTCATCGTCGTCGTCGTCGGGGTCGGAGAGATCGCTGCCGCTAGAAAGATCGTGTCGGGAATGCTTGCTGCCTCCGCTGCCTCCGCCGCTCTTGTGCTGAGGCTGATGCTTAGGCGGCGCCAAAGAGGCCATAAAGGTTGCAGCAGCGCTGTTGCTGGCGGGGGTCGAGTTAGCAGATGCAGAACTTCCGTGCTTGCTATGACCGCTCGACAACGAAGTGGTTCCCGCAGTTGTCACCTTGCGTAGCGGAGTGGGGGCTGGAGTCGAAGAGCCACGGCGATTGTTATTACTGTTGTGGTGGGGAGATGAAGGGGTCGACGATGGGGGGATATAAGCAGGGGCCATTTTGGCTGCTGCTGCCGCCGACTTGGATTTCAAGCTCGAACTGGTCGATCCTGGTGTTCCCGACTTTTTGACAGCTGACGACGTTGGCGTTGGTGAGGAATCGGTCTTGGGCTTTGATGAAGACGACGAAGGGGTATGACTCGGCGACGCGCTGATATTCGAGACAGCAGGCTTGGGGTTGTTCAAGCCTTCCTTCTTGAGCATGTTCTCCCACGTCTTCTTGAGTCTCGTTCCCATTGCCGCCACAAGATCCCCAGGGTGTGCATTGAAAGTAGCACAGTTCGAAAAGACCAGTCTGACGTCCAGGATGACCTCCTCCCCAGAGTTGTACTCGCCCGCGATCAGCTTCTTCTCGATCGTACCGAAGTCCATGGGGCGCTTGATAATGTCGAAATAGGTGGGGATTCCGAGGGCGATCGGGTCGACGGGGACGGCAAACGCACCAAAGTCCGCGTTGCCCTTGAGACGTTGGATGATCTTGAGATGACCATTCAGTTCCTCCGTGATGCCCGCCTTGGCTTTAGATGCCGCAGATGCACCAGCCGCCGGGCTTCCAGTCAATGCAGCCGTCGCCGAAGTTGAGGTTGGGTAGAGTCGATGAAGCTCCTTCTTGGCGTTCTCAACTTCCTTATTGATAATTGTAACAATCATCAAACCTCCCTGTGAGATAGGGTGATCCAGTCCATTGAAGTTGACGCAATTCTGGGTAACCAAGCGAATGTCGTCCGCAAAAGCATCCATGCTCGGGTACTGGCCTGCCTTTACCTTCTTGCCAATTGTTGAGTAATCCATTGGGTTCTTGATCAACAAGGGATAGTTGGGCAAGTTCATCGCTTTCCAGTCGACCTATAAATGATATAAATGATATAAATGATATAAATAATAGAAAGTGTCAGTTTGTCATGTTCTTGGGCTAGCAAATATGTAAAAATAGCAGGCAAAGGTGGCTTACGGGATGGAGGAAAGGTCCGGCATGCTTATGATTCGTTGCCTTCTTCAAGATCCTGTCCATGTGCTTCTGAAGGACATCTTGGGGCGGCTCAACGACCTTCTCTGCCGCCTTGACGGGTTTTGGCTTCGGTGTGGCTGAAGGTCGTCGGGCTGCAGTTGCGGCAGGTTGGGTGCTTTCCTTGACAGGCGTCTTGGACTCGTCCTCTGCCTTACCAACCTTGCTCTTGGGCTTTGAGCTGGCGGAGCTGCTGGTGGTGGTGGCCGTTGCGGAGGTCGCCTTGCTGGTAGGAGCGGTGTGGGCGTGGCTTGCCTCGTTTCCGGTAGTAGTTTGATTTCCAAAGGTATTCTCCCAGTCTCTGTTTATCACCCCCTCCAACAAATCCGCCTGATCGACCACAAAGCATCCTCTGGGATTGAACTTGCGACAGTTGGATATGACAAGGTCGAGGTCATCCTTGATCTCGCGTATGTTCCTGTACCGCTTCTCATCAATCTTGCGCTCAATCGTACCGAGATCCATGGGTGACGTGATGATCTTGGGGTAAAGCGGTATTCCTTGCAAAATAGGGTCGACGGGTTCTTTAAACTCTGAAGCACAGGGAGCGTTCTTGACTCTGACGAGGAGCCGCTTGGCCTTTGCCATATCGGCTGTCTTGTTCGCCGAGTTGTTGCTGCTGCTGCTCTGGCTCTTGGAGGATGATGAAGATGCAGCACCTGCGGGGCCAGCATTCGTTAGAGCAGGTTTGTCCTTCTGGTGAACGGAAGCCGTCGGGGCGACGGAAGACGACGACGATGGACCCAGCGGCACGGAGGGAGGAGTATAGACAGGAACTGGGGGTTTGGGTGTAGATGGCTTGCTTGCCTTTGGTAAGGGTGTTGTAGGAGCAGACGATGCAGATCGTGCGTTGGCTTCGCTCGATGAAGGCAGCGGCTTGGAAGTTGTCGTACGAGGCTGGGGTGGGTAGTTCGACGGCATGGATGTTGTCATTGGCGTGGAAGAGCTGGTTGATGACGATGATCCCTTGGGGGTCTCCACGATGGTGATGTTGAGCTCGGGAACCTTTACTCCCGCATCTTCCATGACTTCCGCCCACTCGCTATCGAAGAGTTCCTCCATCTCCTGACCCTGCGTGTACACGAAGCTTCCAACCGGGTTGAATAAGAAGCAGTTTGACATCATCAGACGGAAGTCTGCCTCAAAAGCCTGCAACGTGTGATATTGACCACTCTCAAGCTTGGCCTTCATAGTCTTCAAATCCATAGGGTGCTTGATAACATCCGGGTAATTAGGAATGTTCTCTGCGATTGGGTCTACAGGCGCACGAAAGTGGAGTGAACAATGCCTGCTACCCAACTTGCGCAGGACCTTCATGCATTGTCGAATATGATCCTTTGCCATGGTTTGGACGACAGGCTGGATAGGCACAGGGGCCCTTTCGACAGCAGGGATGGCCGCAACCTCCTTGGGCTGAGGTGCCGGAGGCTTTGGCTTTGGCTCAGCCTTCTTGGCTGGTGGTTTTGCTGTAGCTGGCTTCGGTTCGACAACCTGCTTGGGGATGGTCGGTGAAGTCATCGGCTCCTCCTTGATGCGAGCTGCCGGCGAAGGGGACGCAGCGATATCGACCTTGGGCGCCGGAACAACCGGTATAGGTTTAGTAACTTGTGGCACGGGAGCTAGATTAGAAAAACAACAGAAAAATCGAGTTTGTTAGTTTAAGTTTAAGTTCAAGCCAAGCATATGTAACACACTGGTCTCCGTCTTGACGAAATTACGCATATCGAGACATACGAGGGATATATGCTGGAGCAGCCGTGGGCTTTGGCTTTGGCGCCTTGGGTGCCTTGGTTGTCTCTGGCTTGGGCTTGGGTGCCTTGGGTGTGGGCGCGGGTGCTGGTGTTGGCGTGGGAACGACTGCCGGCACCATTGCGTTAGACACAGGGGCCTGCACTTGCTCTCGCGATTGCTGCATCATGGGAGACGAGGCTACTGCGGCGAGCAGCTCGGGCGCCATAGCCGGAATAGGGACTGACTCTGTTGTTCCATTCGTCCTAGGAAGAGCGCTGGAGCCCGATGGCATGACGTGGACTGGTGTTGATGAAGGCTTGGCGGGGTTGCTGGCGGTGTATGTAGGCATTGGAACTGGTGCTTGCTCATAGACCGGACTAGAATCTCTCATCGCGATGTCGTCGTTAGTCGATGAACGGAACTTCAGTTTGGGGAGGATCGATTCTCCTGGAGGGTACAAGACGTCGCAGAATAGAAGCAAATACTTCAAGATACGGTGCTCCAGGTATGGGTAACTCGTCAAAATCCTCCAGACTTCTCTCCGAAGCACAGGCTGGACGCCGTACTGCCTCCTAACAATGTCCAATGCCGGAAGAGCTGGCTTGTCACCCGACTGCCCTGACTTTTGTCCTGAGCTCCCGTCCTCCTCAAAAAGACTATCGTGAAGCTCTCGGTGGCCCTCAAGGCCATCACGCGCCATGAATATACCCAAAATCTCGGCAAGACCCTGAGCAACGTGGAATCGGATAAATGGTGATGGATCCTGCTCGATGACGTTGCAGATGTACTCGGAGGCCTTGTAGTTGTCGAGAGCACCGAGCAAGAGCAGCGAGTCGAAAGAAGCCAGTCGGACATCCGTAAAGTTGCCGAACCTGGTGTGCATCATATACATCTTCAGATCTCGAGGGATAACCCCTGCAAGCATGAGTCGGGCGGTGGCCTGGAGACAGCTGACGGTCACCGTGTTGTGGTAGGTCGGGATCAGGTAGTCCAGGGTACGGTATCGGTCAATCTCGCGTACTGCTTGCTCCAGAACTTCCTTACCCTGTGGATCATCCGCATGCTCAAATGTCTCGTCCTCATCGTCATCCATCCCGCTGCGACCGCGCGTAAAGTCAGGAATCAACGAGTGCCCCAAAGCCGAGACCAACGTACTGACGTAATAGTTGTCTGAGAATACGTTGCCAGTATTGTCGTTGAAGCGAAGGAGGTCGAGCAAGAATTGCCGCACTTTTAGAGGGCAGTATCCTCTCTCATCCCTGATGTTAGAAAGTGCGATTGGGATAGCCTAGTGAGTACAAAACGTGAAGCCGTTAGTAAGAATAATGCACAGAACGCAACAAAAACAATGATCATTGACTACATTGAAGGCAAATGCCTCACCTTTTGCAAGTAATACTCGGCCAGACTGCTAAAGTCATTAGGCTTAGGCATGCAGGGGATGGTGGGGTCGGATAAACGGAACGTGGTGGCGTGTGTTGGTGGGTAACAGTACTTGTGCTGGAACGTCTTAGTCAGATGCAGCAGACCAACCCACTCCGTCTGTGGGATGGCACACCGTGCGATCGCGTAGGCAGCTTCCATTCGTACGCGAAAGAAGCAACGTGTGTCCAGCAAGGTCTTCAAAAGCGACGTCGACGCCGCAGGGGATGGCAATGAGCCCAAGGCTAGGATGGCCTCGTATTGAGCGACCACATCTCGATCCTTCTGAAGCTGAGCAGCCCACATAAAGTCGGGTTGCTCAAAGCGAAGCTGACACAGCCACTCAAACTCAGCGTCTAGTCGGATCCACTCGAACGTAGCACTAACAGCCCCTGTCTCGTCGCCTTGGCCCCATTCGACAACCTGCCATTCGTCCTTCTCCTTTTCGTCCTCCCAGAGTCCAGCTCCGAATCCAAGCGACTCGAGACCATCCTCGATATCGCCTCCTTCCTCGGCCTCACGGGCCGCTTGCGCTGCTGCTGCCTGCTTCATCTGGAATCGCTTGGTGTTTCGTCGAATACGCTTGTACTTTGTATTGAACTGCACCTCGAAGCGCTTTCCTGCGTCCTGAATGTCCAACACGTGCTCGTAGGGCGTACCATCGGCCTCATGAATACGGGCTGTCATCGTTCCTGTGAAAAGTGTTGGAGGAGGATGGTCGGTGTTCATGGTCGTCCGACCCCTCTCCGCCCCTTGGCCATTTGTTGACGATTGTCGCATGTTGATCTCGACGACCATCTTTTTCCGGTTGAAGTGGTAAGAAAAGTAAAAGATGGGGCAGCCGCTGTTGTAGATCCATTGGTCCGCAAATCCTTTCGTCTCCAGTCCGCTGACTTTCCGGCATGTCTTCACGAACCAGTGCGTGCCGATGGCATTATGCGTCAATTCTCCACTCATGACCGAGACCAAAATCTTGGGGATGACACGAGACAAGCCTCGAGAAGAGCCGCCCTTGGACATTCGTTTGTCGAGCATGTGAAGCACCAGCGGCGCCTTCAATCCAATGAAATCCAGGTCGTCCTGATCGATCGGGTAGGCGATGTTGGGGTTGTAAAGTGCCGGCCGATCCTTGTCGATGACACAACAGCGCTCAATATCCTTCTTCATCCTGAACCGATACTCGTTGTTACCAAATATCTTCTTGAGAAACAGCGACGAGACAAAGTTCGTCAGGCCGACAATAATCCAGATGTCGGGCCAGGACTTGGGGACGATGTAGATACCGAACCACTGCTGAGCCAAGGCCTGCGTGAGCTGCTTCCGTGTCTCGTACACTTGGTCGATAACATCCTCTGGATGGAGAAGCGATGTGCTGCAGATAGCCATGGATGCAGATGTAAACGTCGGAGCCCAGGCGTCCTCCACAAACACCATCTTAAATGAGGCAAAGGGATACGATCCGATCTCGTGCATGAAAAACTCCATCGCCTTGACCATGAATGCGCAGGTGTGACGGAGCTCAGCAGTCCGTCCAGGTGGACAGAATGCAAACATGTCGGGTATTGATCCACGGATCTGTGCTGCCGTTGGCTTTTCTGGGGCGTCGTCCTGATCGTCATCGTCTCTCTCGCCAGTCTCAGTATCGTCTCCTTGCTCCTGGATAGCATAGTCCTGGGGTCGCAACTTGATCACCTCAAAAACTCCAGCGACAAAAGAGATCGAAGCGGCCGGAGTCGGGACCGATATGCTGTAATGGAAGATGGTCTTTGTCTGCACGGAGGGGTGTCTGGTTTGTTGTAAGAGATCGCCACTGCAAATGACCTGCACTTTTTCGTCATCTTCGTAATCGTCCGGGGACCAGCCCTCGACATCCTCATCCAGGTCTTCCTCTGGTGCGAATGATGGCACGATAAAATCGATGTCCCATGTGCATCTCTCTGACAGACGATCCAAGCAAGGGAGCCACAGCCTGGTGGCACCCGGGAGTGGCTGGTTGATGGTATATACAGAATGCGCCCGCTATTTGTGCCAAGGTGAAAATTAGTCAGAACCAATGATGCTCACTTCTGAAACCGTTGGTTTAACAATTCATAATGCTTGCAGACATGGCTTACGTTGGGTGCATTGATTGGATCAGGTCCGACAAAGAAGACGCCCGCAGTTGGGTTCTCCAGCTTGAAGACAATTCGAACAATCAATGTCGCAAAGTTGACTCCAGAACTGAGAACTGGCGCAGCTGCTGGCGTTTGAGGTGTCGAAGGCTCCGGCGTGGTTGTTTCTATTATTTGTCATTGCAAACACACATGTCAGGACAAAGTGCTTAAACTGTCCCTTTGCCCAAGTCCATTTGAAAATCCAGAGTGCAACCTACCCCTAACAGTGTCGATAACGTTAGATGCTCTGTTGATGGTGTCCTCGTCCATCTATTGAAAGAGTCCAATACGGAGAAAATTATTAGTCCTCGGTTCATTGGGCTAGATCCTGCTTTAATATCACTGTTGTGCCTGCCTTGATGCCTACCAAGCTAGGGATAATCATTCCCTTGGGGATCGCAATCGCCAGTTCTCCTTCGTCGTCCTCTGCAGTTGCCATGGACCAGCGACGCTTCAGATCCGGATGATTGTTGACTGAGCCCTCCTTGAGTAGGTCGAGTGATTCCCTGACAGAGTCCTGATAGGAGAAGTTGCACGGTACATTGTTGATGGACACTGACGTGACAGCTACGAATTACAAGAAGCGACATGACGTTGTTAGTCATTATACACACCCTGACCGCGTCGATACATACAAGTTCATGTGAATTAATGCTCCTCATGAGATTATGTACCACTCTGTCGACAGTTAATGTGCAACACCGTCAAGTCCTCGATCAAGGGCAGGATGTACAGCTCGGTGCAACCCTAATAAAATAAAGTACAGGTGCGGTAATCGACCGTTAATATTTGGGCGCCTTCGAAGTAGCTTTGGAATTAAAGAAAAATGTAGAAACATAGCCCGTACCATGAGAGTTTGGTTGCAAAAGTCCACATCAACTGCAACCTTCTGGTGACTTGTATAAGGTCAAAATATAAAAGAAAAAGGTCGGTTAGACAAGAGTGCTCTCTTTTCGTTTTAGGCCTTTGTCCATAACACATTACAAAGTCAGAGGGTGGGCACTTATAATGTGTATGACTTCCGGTTGATTTCGTTCTTCTGCATCTTGAAAGCTGCTTAACCCAAGAAGGCGACAAACTCTCGGCAGGTTCTGCTCTCTGTGTTGTGCGCCTAGATGGCGAGCGGTTCCGTAATGGCAAGTAGAGACAGTGCTTTGCGATAATGAGTGCCTGACACGTGGGTCGTTAATGTCCGAGCAAGCAAAGCAACAGTCGACAGCTTCGAGGCGCTTTGTCTTATGTCAACCCGTTGAGGAATGAAAACGTGAGGTAAACGTCGGTTGGTGGTTATCGATTGTTGCGATTGGCGTCTTCTGTTTTCGTGCCTGAGTGGACGCGTATAGGCCGTGAGGATGGAGGAGAGGTTGCGTGTGTGTCTAACAATTAAGGAGAGGCGTGTTCGAGTAGGAAAACAAAGAGATGTTTGTGATGTAAGGCCTTTTGGAATGAAAGGGGAGCAGGGAAAAGGGGGCGATTGGGCGTTGTTTTCGGTGCAGTTGCGTGTGGAGGCAAAAGGGGACAAGGAGATAAAACAGGCGGAGCCTTGCACCTTTTTATAACAAGACGAGATGTGGCTTAGTTATACACGTGACATAAACAAGTTGTGGCACTTGTCCTGCGCACTTTTTTCTTGTTTTTGACCACGCCTCCCTGCTCGCCTCCTCCTCTCCTTTCTTACACCCACTCACTCCTCTCCCATTCCACCATGGCAACATCATCAGAACAGCTCTGCCAGGGACTTAACTGCTCAAAGCCTGCCGCTCTTCAGTGCCCTACCTGCCTCAAGCTCGGCATCCCCAACTCCTTCTTCTGCTCACAGTCATGCTTCAAGGACAACTGGGTACGCACTCCTCACAAACCGGACAGCAAACAATCGTCTTGCCAACAGGATATAAATCTCTAGCCTGGACCAGCGCTTCGCTTCTAACCTCCGCCTCGATTTTTCATCACCTTTTGAACTCTTCCAGGGCACCCACAAGGCTATTCACAAGATTGCCGCCATGGCCAATGGCCCCCCTGGTGGTACGCTATCTTAACTGACCGACATGAACTGGCGCAGCACTCCCTCACATCACATTGCAACAACAAAACCAGGAGAACCAAGAGTGAACGTTGACTGAGATTTTTTGCTCCTGGATGCTGCCAAACTTATTAGAGCAAGGTGGATCTGACCCATGGCCTGGCTACAAGTACTCTGGAACCTTGAGACCCGTTTACCCCTTGTCGCCTCGTCGTACTGTTCCCTCTCACATCCAGAAGCCCGACTACGCCGATACTGGCATTCCCCTGTCGGAGCAAAACATTCGCAGCTCTTCTGTCATTGAGGCTCTCCCCAAGGAGGATATCGACGTCTTGCGCAAAGTCTGCAAGGTATATACTCCGGTCTTTCGAAGTTAATAATTACGGGATCATTAGTCAGCAAACTCTGACAGCAGGACTTGGATAATCTATGGATAAGGTGCTGGGACAAAGCCGCGTGAAATCTCCTACTGAACAGCTACTCTTTGTTTGGAATTAGATCGCTCGTGAGGTTATTGACATTGGAGTGGCTGCTGTCAAGGTCGGTGTCACCACGGACGAGATTGATCGTATTATTCACGAGGCAACAATTGAGCGTGGCGGATACCCATCTCCTTTGAACTACAACGGATTCAAGAAGTCTTGTTGCACATCTGTCAATGAGGTCATTTGCCACGGAGTTCCTGATATGCGCCCCCTCAAGGATGGAGATATTATCAACCTGGATGTCAGCGTCTACAAGGATGGCTTCCACTCTGATTTGAACGAGACTGTCCCCGTCGGCAACGTCGACGCCAACGGCTTGCGCCTCATCAAGAACGCCAGAGAGTGCATGGAGAAGGCCATCGCCATGGGTACGTCTTTTGCTCTTTCTTGTTACTGTTGACGTTTCGCCGATCTATTGTGCATTGGCTCACAAATTCTTCTGACACGGACCACTTTCGACTTTAATTCTCGTCGCTTTAGTCAAGCCCGGTGCTTTGTACAGAGATTTGGGCAACGTTATTGAGAAGCATGCCAAGACCGAAGGATTTCAGGTCGTCAAGACATACTGCGGTCACGGCGTCCACAGACTTTTCCATTGCGCTCCCAACATTCCTCACTATGCCCGTAACAAGGCCATTGGTGTCATGAAGGTCGGACATGTCTTCACAATCGAGCCCATGATCAACGAAGGAACTTGGAAGGACGAGATGTGGCCTGATAGCTGGACTGCCGTCACTCAGGATGGAAAGCGCTCAGCTCAGTTTGAGCAGACCATGGTCGTCACCGAGACTGGTGTCGAAATTCTTACCGCCCGCTAAGAAACAAGAACCCCCTTTAACCCCACTCCCTCCTTCCCTTCCTCCTCCCTCGTTTCATCCACAGGATTATTATCCACCTCAACTTTACACTCATTGGAAAGTGCATTCCCCAAATCCTTCAAAACATGAATTAAAAAAGGAACCATAGAATACAAACCTTCTTTTTCTTCAATCACATTTGAAATTGGCAACAAATAAGAAGAAGCTCGTGTCTTCTGGCTGGGCTGCCGGATTGAACGTAATTGAGCCAGCCTTCTCAAAAGAAAGGATAGAAAAAGGGTGAGGATTTTGTGTTTTGAACAAACAGGGAGTAACGTTAATGCGCGAAGATGCACGCTCCCATTGTGGCCATCGTCTCACCAAATCAATTTTTGCATGAATGCGATAATGTGCGAAAAGATTTGACGCTACGTGCTCTACGCGTCCCTCAGAAATTTTCGCCGATCGACGCGTTCTTTTCACGCTCATTCCTGGATCCTGGGTTACCGAGCGAAACCTCAAATGTGTAAAGAACTGGTATGAAATAAATAAAAGAGAGAGAAAAAAAAAAGAGAGAACGGTCAGTTCCCCATTCTGCAAAGTGAAGCTCAGGCACTTCTTTCTCTTCGTCCTAGAAGCATTAAGTATTTGAAAAGATTAGCTTTCTTCTTTCAATACACCAACGCGCGATGGAACGAAGGAAGATCTGCAATATAGTTATCGCTCTCATTACCTTCAGGTGCAAGCCACTTTTATACCTTTTTTCTCAATACACATGGAGACCGATAACCTTTTTTTCATGGGACACAAGGAAGTTGCCAAGGGGCAAGTCGCCTTGCAAATGTAGAACCAGGGACAGGCTTTCTTTCTATCATCACAATCATCAATTACACCTATCTTTCCCTCTCCCTTTTCCTCACCCTCAACTTTTTTTTTCATGCTCACTTTATTTTCTTGTGTTCAGCAGAGGATAAAAAATATGTCAGGCCATCATTAGATAAGTGCAAGCATGCCACGAAAGTAACATCCTATGGTACGTTGCCGCTTGGTTCTCTGGTTGGTCGATTGGCCAGGCTGGGGGGAGAAGTTTTTGGGTTTTGACATGGTTTTGATGATTGTGCCTCATAACCCTTGGTACCTGAAAATAGACAATTAGCATGCTTTTTTTTTTTTTTCTTTGCCACGATATGCAGAACGTCGAATTGAGTTCATCCGACCGAAAGCCCCATCGTAGAGGCGGGAGATCTGGTACGCTTCCTTTCACATATCAGTATCGACTTTTTTTTGATGAAAAACATATCCAGCTGGCCACCTTCGTGAATGTTCTGTTATCGCTCGTATCTTTCTTTCCTGCCCACGTTCAACGCGACGTGATGAAAAACAAAGATCTCTCGTGCCACAGGCATCAAGTGATAGGCGGGAAATGCAACTTAACTTAACTTAACTACTTCGTTTTAACGAGGTGATCCTTCTTTTTTTGTTGATAGGGAGGTTCCCATCCTTCATATTACGAAGGTTATTGATTAACTTGGGCTTTAATTATGACAGAGAAAAATCAACTTTCATCAAATCACGAAACAGCGATTTGAGGCTCGTTTAGCTTCAAATGCTCGCTTAGCTTAGTCGGTAGAGCGTTGTGCTAATAACGCAAAGGCCGCAGGTT
>QZWT01000390.1:0-11899 GCA_004114315.1 Cochlonema odontosperma
GTGGTGTCGAGATTGATCTGTAGGGGTCGTATGGTGACAAAAGTCTTGGAAGGGGTGAAGAGTGGGAAAGAAGAGGCGTGTTTGCGAAAGGGCGAAGAAGCAAGGTTGAGAAAGTTGAAGGCGATAGTGCGATTGTTGTTGTTCCGGTTCGATTTGAGAGAGCGAAGATGAAAGAAGCGAAGAAAGAGAAGGATGAGAGGAAGGAGAAGAAAAAGAAGGGCAATTGAGCAGTTGAATGTAATGAATAATTATGAGAAAGATAAGCGAAAAGGTTGGAAGGGAAAAGAAGAAAAAAAAAGATCCGGGGTATGAAATGGGGGAACATTGGTTTTATATGTTTCTTCGGTCGATTTGTCAGTCGACTTCATGTACCTCCTCTGTTGCAGTAGTAACTTAGTAAGTAGACAGCGTCATTTGTCGTTTGGTAGCGTGTTAAAATGAATTGAAGGAAGGGCAGGCTCGTGGGCTTGGCCAGTGGTTGCTTGACTAGAGCACGGAAAGAGAAGGGAGGGCAGGGGCTCAAAATCATTTAATGAGACAAACAAACAAACAAAAAAAATCCGCGGTCGACTAGTGGCAAAGAAGGGAAAAAGGGGAATTGAGCGGAGAAAGGTAAAAAGATTTTTTTTTTTCTATTCTCGGCAAAAACATCAGCCAACAGTGGGAAGGAAGGAAAGGGAGAGAAACTCTCTCGGCTGAATAGAATCGCCACTTTCGTCATTCTTGATTCTTGTTTGCTGCGACTTTTGTACTGCGTCTTCTTCTCTCTCTCTCTCTCTCTCTCTCTCTCTCTCTCTCTCTCTCTCTCTTCATGGGTGATAAAATGAACCAGGAACAAGAAACATTTCAGTCTTCACTCTCTTGAAATCGGTTATCATTTTCCCCATCATCATCAGCCTTTTAGAAACAGACAGACAAACAGGGGTTGCCAAGAGGGATCACACTTCGAATTGTGAACCACATGGAAAACACACCATACCCCATACTTTATACCCCACCCATTGCACACGCACACAGGATAACAGACAAACAATAAAAAAACAGAGCTCCGTCTCCTATAGATCCCATCCCCACCCCTCCGACCCCCAAACAACCGGTTCTTACTTTTTTTTCTTTTTTGCCTTGAATAATAAGAAACCTTCAAAGATCGCGCGTCTGCTCTTCCTGTCCCTTCCTGCTCCCATGTCATTTCAACCAACAAACACAACAACAAAAAACCCGCAAAAGGAAAAATACAATCCATTTGTCTGCGGAAAGAGGGAAATATCCGTTTTTGTATATTCCCTCTTTGTTGATTTCTGTTTACTCATTCCGGTCGCCTCTCTGTGCGTAGCACCTCATGTGCGCATGTGCCGTGCTTGACTTTTGTAAGTATGCGTAACACTTGCTATGCCAAGGTTCACAATGCGCACCCAACAAACAAACATACAACGCACATTAGCTGTGCCGCCGATCTCATGACTAAAAGGAGACAAATACATACATCATAGTTGCTGTCATCATCATTCACGGAACGTCCACGCTCAATTGCATTTTGTTTTCCTTTCCCTACTGCCACGTTTCGTTCAGATGCTGAGGGGGAAAAAAATATGATGGGGGGAGGATCGGTATCGAAAAAGGAATGGATAGCCATGCCGGGGATCATGCTCATTTTTTTTTTTTTTTTTTTTTTTTTTTGGATGTTTTCTACTTTATTCATCGTCTCATGCTCTTTTTTTCATTCTTGGCACTCACCTTATTTTTCACACTACGACACACCATGTACATATTAACCAAGGCTGCAGGCAGAGTAGTCAATTGCAGGCTGCAACCATGCATGGATATGACGATGTCTAGAAAAAAAAACCTGTTTATAAAGAAGTATGTAAAGAATACCTTGTATTATGTTTTCCTATGTTGGTTTCTGAATATCTGTACACGGTCACTAATTAAATCTACCACCTCAACCTTCTTCAAGCCCCCTCCCAGCACCTTACTTCCAGTTCATACTGTCGTTGGTCATCCCAATCATCAAATCCTTCGACTTCAACGCCTTCGAAAGCGAATTTGAGAATCTGTTCCCAATCAAGGGCAAGGCAGTAACTCCCGTCTCGGGGCCCGTCGCCAACAACATCACCGAAGGGTACCAGCCCGGGTTCGACAACTTGGCCGTCTTCTTCTTCTTCTTGGCTTCTTCCAATGCAATGATGTTCTTGGCGATGGTGGGGGCGATGACGCCACTGGCGGCGGCGGTCGGGACCTTGGAGTAGTCGGCGCAGTCGCCTGCCGCAAAGATGTTTTCGAATCCGATGACTTGCAAGGTCTTCTGGACTTTGATCTGGTGGCTGTCGGAGTGGATGAGGGTTGAGGAATCAAAGGTAGGGTTGGTGGCGGGCTTCAAGGTAGATATGTAGGAAGTATCGACGCGGATTCCGACGGAGAGGAATTGGATGTCGGATTCGATGGTCTTGCCGGAAGGCGTGATGATTGTTCGGGGAGCGGATTGGACCGAGTTCTGGAAGGTGAGGCCTTCAATCTCGGCTCTAAAGCCCAAGACGACGTCCACGCCCAGGCTATGGAGGTGGGTCAATGCGCCAGATTTCAACACGGGGGAGTAACCAGGGTAATCGACCAGGGTCTGTGATGAATGGATCAGCGTAACCGTCTTGTTCGGGAAAGCAGTCTTGATCTCCCCAGCCAGCTCGACTCCACAAGCACCTCCACCAACCACAACCACACTCTTGGCCTTCTTCAGATCTTCCCTGGCCTTGTCGGTAATAGCCATTGACTCCTTCGAAGAATCAACAGTGAACTTTGCAGGGGCAGGGTTAGAGGATCCGGTACAGAGGGCGAGGTAGTCAAAGGGAACGGATTGGCCAGAAGCAAGGATGACATGGTCGTGATAGACTTGGGTGACGGTGTCCTGGATGATCTTGTGGTGCGAGTCCTTGGGGAAGAGGTTTGTATAAGGGATCCAAACCCGCTTTGCGTACTCTGCGTCGACCAAAGCGCGGAATGCTCCAATCGGGTGATGGCGGGCGTCACGCCTATTCATAGTAGGAAGAGTAGAGTAGGATTGGGCGAAGTGGGGCGAGGAAGTAGGGGTCAGCAAGTGTGAGGGGATTAGATGTTACATGTACATGTGTATGAACGTGCAGGGTGAGGCAGGGTAAGAAGGGTGAACCGGAGAATTAAAGAAAGGATTGACTTACTTTTCGATGAGGATGATTTGAATGTTTTTGTGTCCTGATTTAATAGAGGAGAGGAGAGCCTGGATGGCGGCGACACCGGCAAAAGAACCACCGACGACGACCACCTTGACAAGTTCGGTTGTCTGTGCCATTATGTATTGTTTATAAGAGTGGAGAGAGTAAGTTGTTGGTTGATTGTTTGCTTCGAGGACAAATTGATGATGAAGATGAGAAGAGGGAGGAAGGAGCCGGGATGGTTATGTTCTTTTATACCCGATTTGCGATTGATATAAAACGGAGTGAAAGAGATGAGAGTCGCATGCTTTTGTCAATTAAGAATCGTGTGTCTGTGTGTATGAAGAAAAAGTAGCGAGTGAGCGATTAATAATACCCGCATTCACAAAGTCTCTCATTCATGGTTCACGGTGAGCGGGCAAAAAAAAGGAGTTTTGAAGGCCCAATTGACTTCACCAAAGTGCGATAAAGGGGGTCTGATGGACAAAGGTCTCGCCATTTCGATAACGAATCGCCCAAAAGCAGAACATTACAACCTCCCTCCATCTGCAAAAAAAGAGAAAGAGAGAGAAAAAAAAAAAAGAGAAGACGTACTCGTTTATGTGAGCAAATTGTGATCGAGGGAAGGAAGGAGGGAAAGGCAAACAGGGATCTTTGTCAGTGTGTGGGTCTTCAGAACGCTAAGAAAAACCAGTTTTTGAGGATTCTTAAAAATGCTGTGAGGGACACAGGGTGTGAGAAAGGGAAGCACGCAGGGTGAAAGCAAGTTCTGGTCAAACAGCTTTTGAGGTGAATGCTGATTGGTTGTGCCAACTTTTAAAAGATGAAAACGGCTTTGTTGTTCTCTTATTCTGATGTTAGCTTGCTGACAGATCGGCGAAGACGAGGGAGGGATGAAAAAGCCACCAAGCAGACAGGGATAGATGGCGTGCCAGCCACTGCCTGCAAAGGACAGGTGAAAAAAGTCACCATTGGAGAAGAAGGAGTGGACCTAGATCATCAACCGCTCGTAGGCGACACTAGCGTCAGCCGCAGGTGAAAGTACAGAATGGAAAATGAGAACGAGCAGGGCAGAACTGCAGGGCAGAACTGCAGGGCGGTTGGATTGCCGAGTCTGGGGTTGACAGGGGATAAACCCAACCTATGCACGCTCGGACGCCTGCTTTATGGCGCTCTTTGAACTCCTTCGAGATACGAATGACTCCATGATGGGCAACTTTGTTTTGTCCTTCTCGTCAGTTCAATGTTGCGTTTTCGCGAGTCGCCACTAATTCTACAGTATCGCACTTTTTTAAATCTTATAGGCTTTTTTTTATTCAGTTGGATGCTGAAAACATCTTCATCTCAGTTTTGGATTGGTGTTGTTGCTCTTACAATTGCTGTCGGTCAACAATCGCGCTAACCCCTTGTATGTTCGAAAAGGTGGATTGAGGACGGCTAACTAGAGTACCTTGTTTGCCAAGGAAATAAAAAGTATGGCATCTCTTCAAATACTGGTGATAAAGACAGCATAGAAGGGGTAAGCCGGATGAAAAGAAAACCTCGTACAGCACCATTGTTGTTGTCATGGGCGAAGTCGTTTGTCTGAGAAAAGTACGACTGCACAAGGGACAAAGGGCGTAGGACAGTGAAAGCGTTTGCAGAGATGGAAAGTTCAAAGAAGCCCTTAAGTAGATCACTGCCTTGATTTTCAGCAAAGGTATATGTTGGCAGTACTGGCGGGAGTCGTTTTTTCTTCCTTTTCAATCGTATCAACATGGGTGCGTCACGTGAACTGGCATCATCTTAGAGCCATCGATGAACTATGGCGACAATGCTATCCATCGATCGAGATAGCAGGGAACTCGGGAACCGGCATCTATCCATCCGTCATTATCGACTATACATCAATCTTCAGGAAACCAGACACCATCGCCAATTTTCATTTCACCGCCTGAACTTTGCGACTTGGGCTGGATTCGGCACGATCAGCAACTTCCATGGCGTCGTGGAAGGCACCAAGTGCCGGCCGGGAGGAAGAGTGAGAGGTGGCTGTCGGGAACGGGACAGTCGAGGCGACTAGCTGTTGTTGGGAGCAGGGGCGTTCACGCTCATCAACCGAACCAACAGCGACGACGTCGTCTTGATCGCCTGTCAGTCCGCACCCAGAACGCCTCACTCTTATGCACCCTATGACAACAACAGGACACTACCCGCTCGTTTTTCAACACCTTGGCAAGAGTCAAGCGCGGCCTACACCAGCAAAAGCATTCAGACGCCAGGTTGAAAGAACTCAGAACTAGAACCAGAGGACACGAAGTCAACTTTCAACTCCACCCAGCAACAACCAGGACAGCTTAACGCCTAGCAGACCAGGACGATTGAAACAACCGAAGAACCGACAGCAAACTGACAAGGACTATACACCTTTGCAATTCCACCTTGTCTCGACGAATAGGTAAAGGAAAACCAAGAGGTCTCCAGGCCGCTCGCAAGCTCCGCACCACTCGCCGTGAGAACCGTTGGGCTGACAAGCACTACAAGCGTCAGGCTCTCGGAACTGCTTTCCGTTTCTCTCCCTTCGGTGGTTCTTCCCACGCCAAGGGCATCGTTCTCGAGAAGATGTACGTTACTCTTTCCTTGTCGTTGTTTCTGACGGAGCAAGGATTGTCTATCAGGATCAATGAGGCAACAGTTGTGGGCTACAAGGGACAGGAGCGACATATGCAAAGTCAGAGATGGGAAGGCGTAAGGAAGCGATCGCTTCTCGTTTTGTTGTGGCGACCACGTAGCAGGAGATTCAGCAATGGAAGGACCACCCTCCACTCATCCGACCTCATCAACAAGAGAGGCGATCAGTTGGCGCCACCAAATATCGTCTTCAACCCCACAGCACACTTTTCAAAAGCACCTCTCTCAATACAACAAAACAGCTGCACTCCTTCACTCGACCTGGAACCGACAGAAAAAAGCTGCGCTACAACACCTATCAACCTTCCGCAACCCCTAATTGCCACTGTTCCTGATAGCTAACCCTTTTCGTCTCCTTTCCACCACTCTTCAACCAATTTAATAGCGGTGTTGAGGCCAAGCAGCCTAACTCTGCTATTCGCAAGTGTGTCCGTGTCCAGCTGATCAAGAACGGCAAGAAGATCACTGCCTTCGTCCCCAACGATGGTTGTTTGAACTTTGTCGATGAGAACGACGAGGTTCTCATTGCCGGTTTCGGTCGTTCCGGCCACGCCGTCGGAGATTTGCCCGGTGTCCGTTTCAAGGTCGTCAAGGTCTCCGGTGTCTCCCTCCTTGCCTTGTGGAAGGAGAAGAAGGAGAAGCCCCGCTCTTAAATTGCTTTTCGCATTTTTTTGCAATTTTTTTTCTCTTCCATGTTTTTTCTTCTGGGAAAGGCGTGAATAAGCCAAGAATAAATCGATATCAAAGAGTCGTGGACAACAGTTGTACATTTTGAATCGCCTTCAAGTGCTGCGTTTGTGTGGTTTTCTTGTGATAGTTGTAGGATGTCCTCGTTGTCAGCTGTGCTAATGCGTGAGCGGATCTGGTGCCTTATCTGAAAGTGGGAGCTTAGGCGAAGTCTCATTGCTTTAGAGGCATAGACTGATGTTCGTACGAAATGAAGCTTTAACCGTCTTTTCACGCTGTTTACTCAGTTGCCGTTGTAAAGTGAATGGGCAGCAAATGGGCGCAGTTCTGTCGCTACGCCTTTTTCTTTTTGAAGCTTTAGTATGGTATTAGAATCTTGCGACAGCACATATTGGCACTTTAAAAGCCTTGTACGAGACGAGAAGAGGAGCCATATATTCCAAGGCAATGCAGTGCTCAAGGGGGTTTGCCATGATCATATCGTGGCGCCAGCCAAGGAAAAAAAGCGCGTTTAGATCAGTGTCCATGAAGACTGCACGTGATTTGCCACCATTTTGGAGGATTTGGTGTTTTGTCTGTCAAAAAAGTTGCCCAACCTTTTCTTTGTCCTGTTCATTCCATCCCTCACCTGCCTTCGAAACTCTCCTCAGTAGAATTCAGACAAGCACCATGTCGTCCATCGAAAAGGTACTCCTAGAAACTTACATTCTATGAGGCATACTACTTCTCATTCATCAAAAACTCATTCACAATAAAATGACAATGCACAATTATTTACCTCTCCTCCTTTTTGCGCGTTTGCCTTTTTTACTTTCTTTCTCCACCTGATAGTTAATGATTCGAGGGATACGCTCGTTTGCGGCAGACACTGGAGACGCGGCAACGATCACCTTTTACTCGCCACTGACACTTATCACGGGCCACAACGGGTCTGGAAAGACGACGGTTATTGAATGTCTCAAGTATGCAACAACGGGAGACATGCCCCCCGGCAGCAAGACCGGCGCCTTTGTCAACGACCCCAAGGTACCTTTCCTTCTCTAAAGTTATTCTTTTAGTCTTTTTATCGTTCAGTCAAAAGCGAGTTAGGTGGACTTTTTATCATACTGACTATCTTTTCTTCTCTGGGAAATACATGTAGATGACGGACAGCCCAAGCATCAAGGCCCAAGTCCGCCTGCGCTTCAAGAATGTCAACCACCAAACCATGTCCGTCGTCCGCTGCCTCTCCCTCACCGCCAAGAAAACCGGCTACACCCAAAAGACACTCGAAAACGTCCTTGCAGCACTCGACCCAGCGACAGGGGAACTGGTCACGGTCAGCTCAAAATGTGCAGAGATTGATACAGATGTGCCGAATCATTTGGGGGTCTCGAGGGCGATCCTGGATAATGTGATCTTTTGTCATCAGGAGGAAGCGAACTGGCCGTTGTCGGAGCCAAGTATTCTGAAGAAGAAGTTTGATGATATCTTTGCTTCTACCAAGTAAGTCGGGAGGGGATGGCTGTGGTTGATTGTTTTGGTGTTTTGGTGGTTTGATATTGTATTTGTTGAGGGTATGTTCACAGACTCTATGACGATTTTGTATGGATAGGTATACGAATGTGTTGGAGTCGATCAAAGGCATCAAGAAGGAAAAGACACAGGATCTCAAAGTCATGCACGCCAGTCTGGAGTTTCTTCGTCGCAACAAGGAAAAAGCTGAACGAGTAAGCACTGTGCTCTATGGCGCCTAGTTATCACACTGCGTCTAGTTCACGTCAAACTTTTGTGGTTAACATACACCTTTTGATTAATTAGATCCGAGATTCTTTGGAAAGACATGGAGAGAACATCGAGAAGAGTCAGGAGAGGATCGACCAGTTGGAGATCGAAATTTCGCGGTGTGCAGAGGAGGTCAGTCGACTGATGGAGAGGACAAGAGAGCTACAGGCGATCGAGGCTACGCTGAGCGCCCTCTCTCACGAACGCAAGGCTGCGCTCGTCAACATTCGGGAGCTGGAAGGAACGTTCACACTCTATTCCGAGTCCGACACAGACCTCCAGGAGATGTTATTCAAGCACGACCTCAGCCTCAAGACAGCGGATCAAGAGAAACTCAAGCAGGAACGACAGAAACAAAAAGCTGCTAGTGCAATCGCAAACTTGCAGTCATCCGTCAGCAACAATCAGCAGAGGATCGGACAGCTTAAGGCCTCGATTGAGAGTAACAAGAAGAAGCAGGCCGAGAGGGACCAATTGATCAACGAGCTTGCTCAGCTTTATTCATACGACGGATTCGATTCTTTACCACTGATCAACTCGGACGTTTTGCGGTTCGTCAACAAGCTTGACATCCAGGTACAACAAAAGTCTGGCGAAGTGGAGCGTCTGAAGAGCGAGATCAGGGCCAAGGAGCAGGGAGTTCGGTCACAACTTGCGGACAAGAAAGCCAGAATTGACATGTCGTCGTCTCTGAAGGCAAAGTCCCAGGCGTCAATTTCGTCCGCTCAAGTCAAACTTCGCCAACAAAACGCTGAGTTCGCTAAGTACCAGTCAACTGACGCCGAAATCGAGTCCATCGAGATCCGCCTGGCCGAGCAGGTACAAATTCCTCTTATTCTTTGTCGCGCGTTTGGAGGTATACGTTTCTCATTGAATCCACTGTGACACAAGTTACTGATATGTCGTCCGTTGCCCAATTTCCTAGGAATCGGCGTTGATGGCGCTAAAGTCGAGTGACCCAGGACTGGAATCAATGGAGTCACAGAAACGCGCCATGATGGCGGATGTTGAGGCGTTTGAGAACGACCTTTCAAGACTCAGCGAGCAGATTTCTTCTCAAGTTCAGTCAGCGGGATCCCAGGCGCGTCTAATATTGATGAAGAACCGGCACTCACAGCGTGCCGAGCAGATTCAGGCGCTGTAAGTATTTACGTACGCCTCTTTCACATGGCTGTGATCTAAATAGGAGAGCGAAGGATTGGCTGGCCGTCTTACACCCTCTTTTTTCTTGACATAATTTCATAGAATGGGCGAAAACAGCACAGGTTTCCAGTCCGCGTTGAAGCATAAGGTATCACCGGAGACGGTTGAGGAGAGCCTTGAGCCTATCTTGCGCGAAAAGGAATTTTGTGCTAAATCATCGAGGGAAGCCCTGGAGAAATACAAGAGAGAGCGATCATCGTATGATATCCGTATTGACAGCATCAAATCTCAGCTCCAAAAGCACAAGGAGACTCTTGAGCGTAAGTTTCCTCTCCTTTGCAGCTGTGCTTATGTTATCAAGTTCGCTTTCGATCTGCAGGTGCAACATTTTGACTGACAGGCTGTCATCATTCTTGTGTCTTTAGAAATCGAGGCCAGGATCGTCGCTGAGTGTGGGACTGCACCCTTTCTCGACTTTCTTGCTGTCAAGGAAGAGTCTTTGTCAGAGTTACGCGAGTAGGTGTCCACTTTTAAACGTTCCGACTTGTAAGTTGCATGTGACCGTCGTTGTTTGCGACTAACGGGATTGTTCATCCTTGAATGATAGACAAGTCCAGGACATGAAGACGATGGGTGCGATGTATGGTCGTTTTGTTGATATGGCGGAGAAAAAGCACGCCTGTCCGCTTTGCTCTCGAGGTTTTGATCCTACCCTTGAGTCTCAGTTCACTGCCAAGGTAACAATCAGAACCACATTGCTCAAAGTTGCACTGTCACGTACCACCGTCAAAGTGTTCTGATATTGACCACCACCTTCCTCATACTTCAATTGTAGTTGCGGCGACTGATGAGCAAGGCTGAAAATGACGATGAGCACGAGTTGGCAGCCTTGGAGACCACGGTGGCGACTCTTCGATCACTGAAATCAGCCTACGACTCTGCGGAGCAATTGAAGGCCAAAGAGGTCCCCACCTTAAAGGAGCAGCTTGCAGAGCTGGAAGAGAAGAGGACATCAGCCGTCGAAGCCCTCGAAACTGTAAGTACTCGGTGCAAATACACGGGTGCACAATTTTACTCATAGTACTACCAAAATGCACCAACTAACGGTTTCATTTAATATTTGCTAGGCTGATTTGGAGACAGCAACATTGGCGAGTGAACTGGAGGAAGTGACACGGTTGATGACTGCCGCTAAGGCTATCGGCGCCTTGTGCCAGGAAAATTCCAAGGATGAATCTGCGATCAAGGATCTGGAGACTGAACTCATGTGCGCAGGATCTACAAAGTCAACGGATGAACTCCAGACCGAGTACAACGCCATTAAGCAAAAGATGCAGAACACACGTCAAGAAGTGAGCAAGCTGAACCAGAGCATCGCTCAGACGACCTCAGATATCCAGATGAAGGAGCAGGCGATCCGGTCTTTGCAGGATAGGCATGGTCAATTTCAGAACCAGCGTCAGCGGCAGGCACAGATCCGAGAGCAAATTACCGAAATTGAAGCGTCGATCCGAAACATTACCCAGGAGATGGAGCAGTTTGAGGCCGAGAGTCAGAATGTCATGCCGGAGATGAACCGGTTGAATGAGGAGCTACAGAAGGTGACCGCTGAAGGACGAGAGAAGGAGATGGGTGCTCAGCAGGTTGTTTCGGAGCTTCAGCGGAACCTTGGACGCGTCCAGATGTACAACAAGGATCTCGAGCGGTAAGATTGGCATTTTTTTTCCCCTTGTGTTCTAGTGTATCTCTTTTTTCATGTATGAACATGTCCTGACGAAGAAATCCTTTATTTGACTGTGCAACCATAGGATTGACATCAAATCGACGGTGACAGAGCTCTCCAAGTTGGAAAGTACGACGGATTCATACCTTGACGAAATTAATCAGCACAATGATGATCTCCAAGCGGCTGACAAGCAAATGCAGGTGTTGCAAGAACAACTATCCGAATTCAAGAACCTCCAGCGCAACATCGACGACAATCTGCGGTACAGACGCTATAAGGCTAAAGCACAGGAGATCGATACACAGATTACGGAAGCGATGTCCAAGAAGAACAAGGATGCGGATGAGACCTATGCGCGCCAATTGAACCGATTGAGCAAGAAGCAGTCGGATTTGAGCTCTGAGCGTGCTGGTCTGCAGGGTGAGCTGCGACAGATGCAGGACCAGAAACGGGCGTATGAGAGCGAGCTGCAGGGCGAGTATAAGGATGTCGTACAGAATTATCATGACAGTCTGATCGGCTACAAGGTACACTTTGTTTTGTTGTTGATGTGTTAAGGTTGAATGAATTGAATTTAAGTGTTGTCTACTTACAAGCACATTATTCTGCTCTGTTCTCTTCATAATATTCACAGACGACGGAGTTGGCACTGCAGGATTTGGAAAAGTACACAAAGGCGTTGCAAAGTGCGATTGTAGAGTACCATTCGATGAAGATGGAGGAG
>QZWT01000391.1:0-12394 GCA_004114315.1 Cochlonema odontosperma
GGTGCAAAGAGCACCATCCAACGGTACACAGTGCTAAGACAGCAGTGTACGACAGGGAAGCAGAGAGAGAAGAGGAAGGGCAAGGATAGCGTCACGCTACAGCGGAGAATAGCGGTTTTATTAATCGCTATACCTTTTCTCCCGCTATAACACACGGCTCAGCCGCCGCCTCACTCTGCCACCACTACCGCCATCAAAATCATGGCTTTTGCCACCGCTACTAGCAACGTTTCCAATAACGCCACCCTGTCAGCCACCGCTATCATCGCTACCGCAATTGCCCCTGCCGCAACCATCATCACCGCTGCCATAACTACTATCGCTGCTACCACCACCACCACCGGCCAGTATCATCAACAGCTCCAATATAGCCGTACTAGCTCTATGCAACTTTGTCTCCCCCTCCTACTACATGCATGCTACAGTGTCTACGCTATGTGGTAAGTGATGCTAGCTTGATTACGTGTCTGTTATGTACGCTTACTTTCTTTTAGGCGATCCACCGCTATGTTGTGCTCGCAAAAGCTTTATATACTATACGTCACAGCCTCCTTCACTTGCATCAGCCTCTATTGCTTTATCCTGCGTACAGGCGCTGACGCTTGCAGCGCAACTATCGGCTTGTTTTGGACTACAAGGAGAAGTTAGCCCCACTCAGGTGGCACATGGAACAAACTCACCCGAAATCGTCTACACCGTTTTGTCCAATTAGTGTGTGTGGATAAATAGTGTCACACACACTAATATATGTTTAGCCATCAGCAGCGTGTGCTACCACCGGAAATTGAACCGGGTATATTTCGCACACGAGTGGGGTGTACTAACCATTGGGCCACACAGCGAGCCAAACAGTGGAAAACGGGCAAACGGTGTAGCGTTTCGTAGGGCAACTGGCCACACAGTGTGCCTTTACTATAGCGATCTCTATTGTAGCGATGCTCAATTGATCGATACCCTAGAGCCTGGCTATCACTGCATCAAGTGGTGAGCTATGCTGTGCTCGCGTTGCGAGCGACGATCCGAAGTGGGGGGCTGTTGTTTGCTGCTGCATCAAACTAAACAAACAATAAGCACTACCGCAATCAACAGATTAAACACCACTGGCATTATTGAGAAATGGTCTAGGTGGTGGTTGCTGGCTGTCAATGTACACTCTGTCCCGCATCCCACCACCTGCTGCCTCCCCACGCCGCTTGCCACACGTTGCAAAAGCACACCGCCGCATATCGAGCATCGCCTGCTCTTGTCACAGTTGCTGCATCTGTTCCTCCGCTTGCCGCCCCAACCGGCGGAGGATCTCTTCTCGGTAACGGCAACAGCACAGCACCACCGCTACTACCCACAACAATATCGTCGCCGCCTGTACCTACATCGCTACTAACATCAACAACAGCATCGTCATTACCTGTGCTTGCAGTTGCGTTGCTACTTGCACTCGTGTCGCCATCATCATCATTACCGTCGTCATCGCTTGCATTCATACCGCCACCTGTGCCACTGCACCAGTTGAGGTATAGTACCATTGACAGAACAGCACAATTAACACCGTGTTATTGCGCTATGCTATGTCATACCCTACTTATGTACCTCTATCTCAAACAGCCGCAGCACAATGAACTGTGCTGCTATGTACGCTAAGTGCGCTGTATGTTGCTGTGCGTTGCTGTGTGGGCTGTGCTGTGTGCTGCTATGATGCTGCTATGTGCGCTGTGTGTGCTGTGTGCTGTAAAGACAGCGAATGGAAACAAGATAAAATTTTCTTCTTTGAGCTCCAGAATCGTCTACGTTCAGCATGCAACAAGAGCCATCAGTTTATTCGGCATCACCACTGATAGCTGCATTTGCTCGCACTTATATACGCAACAACGCCACGCATCAAGCAGCAACAACACCAGCCGATCCAGCTGAAGATGCACCAGCACTCGACGAGGCCAGCACGCCTGCTGTCGAGGGGCCTTGTGAGCAAACAAGCGTCCGTGCACTTCAGCAGGTGACGCCCATCGGCACGCGCATGCGCATCATCAGGTGGATGATGGACGATGCGGCAGTGAACGGGGAGAAAGAGATCGCCACCCGCACAGTGAAGCAATTTCCACACGCGTTCCGCGGAAAATACAATGGCATCGATTTTTGCCCTCCTCCGTTTCCTTTGTGATACCGCAAATAAAATCTTTCTTCCGCAATAATTTTTTGCTCTCCGTATCGTGAACCTGCTCATCGCCACACTCCCAATTACGCTTTTTCGTTTTTTCCGTTTACGGCTGCCCCTCCTCAGACCATGCCTACCCGTGGACCCGCCCAGCAATGGTACAACATCCAGACATACCCCACTCTTGCCGATGCACTAAGTGCTCTCACCGGACTTGGACAGTGGCGCAGCAAGAAGAAGTACACAACCGCCAATGCAGACAAGCACGTCTACGTGTGCGCCAACTCTGACTGTCGCGCCAAGAGATTGCTGTTGCTCCACGCCAGCTCCTTTGAAGTGACGATGCAAACTAATGGCGCGGACCATAACCACGGCGACACGCCTCAGCCATCCCTCTCCACCAGGGCAAAACAGATGATGGAGCCTCTGATCTTGTCCCGCAGGTCCACACCAAAAGCCATTCAGCAACAGCTCCAACAAGCTGGTATCAATCTGTCCACCATCCAGATCAGCAATTTCGCGTCTCGATTGAAAACGCAGCGATACGGCACCAGCACATTCTCATACGAACGACTGCGCAGCTGGTGCGATACAAAGTCCAGTATGCCAACAGACAATGACCAGCCTTTTATTGTCGATTCGTTTGTGGACCCAAGTGCACAAATCTTCCAACTGCTAGTGTCAACCAAAAGGCTGCTGCAGCTCATCAGTAATGCGTCTATGATCCACACAGACGCAACCTATAAACTTGAGTGTCACGGGTTTCCAACCTTTGTAATCGGGTTCTGCGATCTTGCTCGTACGTTCCACCCATGCGGACTCGCGCTGTGCCAAGCAGAAACGACCAGGGATTTCACGTTCGTGTTTCACGCGCTACGACGCGGGATCGAAGCCAGTGGACAGCCACCGTACACACCTCGCTATGTGATGGCAGATGCCTCAAGCGCAATTGCCAATGCTGCACGTGCAGTATTCCCAGGCGTACAGGTGGCAATGTGTTGGGCACACACCGCAAGAGCAGTCGACCGCAGATTAGAACGGATCAGCGATAAGCCGATGAGAGATGCGTTGCGAGGAGATATACACTTTGTTCAGAGTCTACCGCAGCACCATCAAGCAAACATCAGCCTGCTGATGTCTAAGTGGCGGGGGACAGCACACACTACCATCGACGCTTTCCTGGACTATTTTGCGCAAGAATGGGTGCGTGAACGTTCGAACTGGTATGAGGGATTTGCCGCTAATCTCCCATCAACGAACAACGGCCTAGAAGCAACGAATCGTGTGATCAAAGATCACGACTGAAATAATAAAGGGGAAGGGGAGGGAGCCTTTGGAACTGTGTGTATTCCTTGGGCGTGTGGGAAAAAAGCCCGGGACTGGGGTAGCATACAAACAACTAGAATAAATGCTATGTTGAGCTACCACATTGTTCCCCACCAGGTCTTGGCTGATGCTGTTGCGTTTGCCAGTATCGGTCAATGACCGCATGATCGTTGAAGTTGGAGGCTGGCTCCCACGAGTCATGTCTAGCATTGTAGCCCTTCCAGCGGACCTTGTACTCGTAGTTGTGTGCGGTTCCGCGGTGTCCGAGAATGCTTGCCACTTCATACGCTGGGCTGACGCTGTCAGGGTCGCGCGATATCAGCTTGAGCTCAGACGGGGCGTAGTTGCGCTGCGCGGTCTGGCCGTCGTCGTCCTGTAGCACATACGCACCTCCTCGGTTGCGGCGCAGCACCTTGAATGGTCCTTCGTACGCTGGCTCGAGCTTGTTGTGGCGTGAGCGGTTCAGTGCCATAACGAAACTGCCAGCAGGAAAGTCGACGGCGTGGGGCACGCGCTTGGCGTTGATGTTTTGACGTGTGATCTTGGTGCGCTCAGCAATAGCGGGGAACACCACACTAGCCATGTACTCAAGCCTCTGTGCATACGCCTCATGGTCAAAAGAGGCGGGACTGTCGGCACGGAAATCGGCGAACCCGTTGGGCACACGTGCGAACATGAGTGAGAAAGGGGTGGATCCGTGCAGCGCGGAGACTTTGGCGTTCATGGCTAGCTGCACAGCAGGCACATAAACGTCCCAGTCTTTGCGCACACCTTCAATGCGCTTGCGGATGGAGTTCACGGCGGTTTGCACAAAGCGTTCTGCGGTGCCATTGGCGCGGGCGTGGTACGG
Organism: Cochlonema odontosperma; assembly: GCA_004114315.1. Taxonomy (NCBI): domain Eukaryota; kingdom Fungi; phylum Zoopagomycota; class Zoopagomycetes; order Zoopagales; family Cochlonemataceae; genus Cochlonema; species Cochlonema odontosperma. Next base: position 4,326 of record QZWT01000391.1, read on the forward strand.
GGTGATCAGGCGCCACTCGATGCCCGCCTCTTTCTTGACCAGCTCTATGAGCCTGTTGACGAACTCGGATCCGTTGTCCGACTGCACGATACGCGGAAACCCAAACAGGCTGCAGTAGTTGATGAGGGTCTGCGCCACGGTGGCCATCGTTTTGTCGGGGAGCGCGCACAGGAAACAGAACCGCGTGCACACATCCACTAGCACAAAGAGATAGTGGTTGCCGACTGCTGAGGTAGTGAAGGGACCTGCCAGGTCTATTGCGATGTGGTCACCGGGCAGGCGCGCCTCGATGCTTTGCAGTGGGTGGAATCCGCGGCGGGTGATGTTGTACTTCTGGCAGGCGGTACAGCGGCGCACGACTTCCACGGCTTGTTGCTGCATCAGCGGCCAGTACACGCCGGTGGCTTTGATCGCATTCACCATGGCTGTTGCGCCAAAATGGCCATTCAGGTGGTGCAGGTCGAGCAGGCGGCGCTGTTCTTGTTCATCAGCGACCATGGTGTGACTGCCGGTCTGCTCGATTGGCGCGACACACGTTTTCGCCTCTGCTGCTTGCACACTCGACGTGGACGTGCACTCCCCTTCCAGCTTGTTGACGGGGAACAAGCGGCTCAGGTGGTCGGGAAGCACGTTGAGAATGCCGGGGCGGTGCACAATGTCGTACTGATACTCCAGTAGAACGTCCAGCCATCCGATCATCATTGCGTTCAGGTTCTTCTGTGTGTGGAGGTAGGTGAGCGCCCGGTGGTCGGTGAACAGCGTAAACCGAACGCCCCATAGGTATGTGTGGAAGCGCCGGAGGGCAAACACAATTGCCAGTAGCTCTCGCTTCGTCGCAGAGTAGTTGCGCTCTGAATGCGACAGCGCTGCTGCGACAAACGATATCCAACACGGCCGCTCGTTCTTCAGCTGGTACAGCACAGCGCCTATGCCTGACGCGGATGCATCTGTAGCCACAAGGAACGGGCTGGTGAAATCTGGCTGGGCGAGGACCACGTCAGACCGGAGGATGTTGATGATCGCGCAGAACGCTTGCTCGTGTTCGTGCTTCCAGGCCGCTGCTACGTTGGGGCAATGGCGCAGTGTGTCGAGGGGCTTTGTGAGCGAGCTCATCAGCGGGATGTGCTCGCGGAAATAGTTGAAGAACCCGAGGTACCGCTGCATGTGTTTGTCTGTGGTGGGACGTGGCCAGGTGTCAGCATTCACAAGCCGGCGGCGGTCCACATGCACGCCGTCAGCCGCGACGATGAATCCAAGGAACCGGACTTGCTTCTGCGCCAGCAGCAGCTTTGACGGTTTGATGCGGAAGTGTGCACGCGTGAGCCGGTCGATCGCGTCACAGACGTGGAAACAATGCTGCTCCGGGTCGTCAGAGAACACGATAATGTCGTCCACAAACACGAGCACGTGCACCGCGTCTGCAAACACGATATGCATTGTCCGCTGGAACTTCGAGGATATCGGCTTCAGTCCAAAAGGGCACCTTTGAAACATGTACTGCTGGTCCAGCCAGGTGAATGCGGTTTTGTGCTGATGTGGCCCGTACACCAACAGCGAGTGGAATGCTGCGTCCAGGTCGATGGACGAGAAGACCACAGCACTGCCCAGCCGTTTGAGCAGCGAGCAGATGGTGGGCAGCGGGTATTTGTCATCCTTCATTAAAGCATTCAGCGGGCGTGGATCCAGGCAAGGCCTCTTCTGTGTCTTCTGTCCTTGCGCGTCCTTCTTGGGTGCTAGTGTCAACGGGCTGTTGAACACTGTGTTGACGGGTGCGCGCACCACGACGCACGTGGCGAGCCAATTTTTCACCGCCTCATCCACCAGCGGCTGCATCTGGTGGGGGATCGGGTACTGGCGGCGCCAGCAGCTTGCTCCCTCTGGCGTGTCGATGTGCACAACGGACTCGGGGATGGGACAGTATGCGCCGGCTGGAATGGCCGCGTTCCTTGCCAGCGCGGGCTTGACAAGCGTGTCAAACGCCTGCTGTTGCCTGTCGGTCAATGCTGCGTGCGCCACGTCGCTGCACGCTGCTTCGATCAGTGCTGACACGTCCGTGGTTGCGTCTTCTGTTGCTGCTTTTGATTGTGCTGGGAAGGCGGCTGGCAGACCGGTGAGTGCGATCCCGACGAGTGCCATCATGTCCCAGCTGATCACCACTGCATAGCTTGTCGGCAGAGCCATCACTTCGAATGCATAGCGTATGCTCTTTTCGCCGCACTCAAAGCGCAGCGGCCTTGTTGTGCCTATGCGCGTGGTTGTCTGGTTGTTGCCCGCGAGTGTGATGTGTCCGTGTGCGGGGGTGACGTGGAGCCCGTGCGTGCGCGTAAACGCAAGGTCGATCATACCCACATTACATCCAGTGTCCAGCAGTGCGTACGCCTGGACCCCTTCAACAAGCACAGGTACAAGCGTTGATTTGTCGTCACACGTGTGTAACGCAGTGGTAGCGCGGTTGCAGATGCTGGGTGTATCCAGCGGCAGGCCATCCAGGAACTCATCATCCAGCGGTGATTGCGATTCCACAGGCGCAGCACCAGCAATGTGTACATTGCGGTTGGCGCGTGCTGGTGGGCGGCGAGTTGGACAGTCCCTGGAGAAATGGCCTCCACCACAAGTATAGCATTTAATGCCTGTGCGTGGTGCTGACTCTGCTGGCTTCCGTCTAGCGATGTCGCGTGGTGGGCCCGTGGAGCTACGGCTTTCCCGGCTCACGCGACACTCTGCGATGGTATGGCGTGCGTTTGGCCCGTGCAGTGCGCATCCTGCGCTCATGGTGCTGTGTGGTGATGGCGGTGGTGGTGCAGGGCACGTGTGACTCTTTGGCGAACCTGGCGCTTCCACAGTGTCCAGGTCGAGTAAGATGGCTAGATCGGCAACATCCTTCACTGTTTGTGCGATGGGGTGGGTGCTTGTTGCACGCTGAATGCTGATTGTTTGCTGTATGCGTATCGGCAACAGGGACAGGAAGAAGCTGGCGAGGGATGCGTTGTCTGCTGCTCCTGAGTCCCGCAGCAGCTTGGCAAAGCGGTCACAGAAGTGGCGTATGGGCTCGTTGCGGTGGTGACGTGTGCGCCAGAGATCTGCTTGCAGGCGGGCTTGGTGGAGTGGGTGGCCGTAGTGCTCGACAAAGCGCCTGCGCACTTCCATCCACGCGAGCTGCTGACCGATCAACCCGTGCGACACCCAGTTGAGTTGCACATCGTCCAGACACAGCGGCAACAACCGCTCCCAGTGTGCGTCGTGTGGCAGCTCGTTGGCGCGCAGCACCGTTTCAAAACGCGTCAGGAATGCATCGGGTGCTCTGATCCCTTGTGGGCCGTGGAAGCAGGGCAGATCGCGCGGCACGCGGTGCGACGACGCCGTTGTTGACTGAGCCGGTGGTGGTGTTGCGGAGCCCGACGATGGCAATAAAGGTGTTGTTGGACGCATGCGCAGCATATGTTTGTTGACCGTGTCGAGCCGGAGCTGCTTGTTGGAAAGCGTGTTTTCCGCGGCCTCAAGGCGTGTGCGCGTTGCTTCCGTTTCATCATCCAGCACGAGTAGCGCGGCTTCTCGTGTGAGCGTCTGGATCTCTAGCTGGAGGGACGACTGGTGCTGGGCCAATGCGTCATAGACCTGTTCGTCGCTCATGGCAGTGGTCAGGTCGTCCGCTGGCGTTAGGCCGTTGGTGTAGGGTAGACCAGAACGCGTAGGCATAGACAATTGAATACAATCAAACGTACTCAAAGGAAAAAATGAAATAATAAAGGGGAAGGGGAGGGAGCCTTTGGAACTGTGTGTATTCCTTGGGCGTGTGGGAAAAAAGCCCGGGACTGGGGTAGCATACAAACAACTAGAATAAATGCTATGTTGAGCTACCACAACGACACTCTGCGTTCGCGCCTTGCTCTCCCTATCTATCTAGACGCTATTGAAAAGATCGCCAACAGCTGGTCCATCACCAGAGATCCTGCTTGTCAGTACGGAAAAGCAGTTGCAATAGCACCAGCTAGACCGCATTCTCTCTGGTGTATGGCACGCACATGGCTTAGCATCATTAGCCTTGACTGCGCGGTCCGCTGCGAACAGTACCTTGTAGTTCCAGCTACAAACAACACCACGCTAGCGACTTCCCAGAACATAATGGTCGGCTTAGTGATGCTGCTCAATGGAGTGTATGATAGCCTGGACGCGTTGAAGCTATTTCTGAGGCTGTATCGTGTGATTAAGGTCGATGAAAACAATATTTATTGTTGGTGCAGCGAGTTCCAAAAGAAGTACGAGTGCAAGCACTCGCTAGGGATGCGCATACACGAGCGGATGATTGAAGTTCCCGCAGACGTAGTCAACACTATCATTGGCACTAAAAGGAAACGTGGACGACCGGCAAAAGCGAGACCAGCATTGGTTAGGCAGCCCGCATAGAGTAGGTGTACAGCCAGAAGGCTGAATGCATAGAGAAAGAATGAATTAGAGGCATTGAAGAATAAAAAGAAGACAAAAATGAAATTGAGGAACAGCGATTTGACCAGCGGAGAAAAGAATTTATTTGCGGCAAAAAAAGTGAATTTGAGGCACTGGAAAAATTAGCGCCAAATACAATGTATGTGTGCGCAGTAATATGCATGCTTTACTAAGACAATCGTCGATCGCGTCTACTAGACCAACCTCACAAAAGCAGTGAGATGGTGGAATCGCCGCCACACCATTGCCGAGCTTGAAGCGTCTAGCCAGAAGTACATCACACGCATGACACATATGGCCCGCAAAAAGGTGCACATTAAGGTGATGGTAGGCAGAGGCAGACGTCGTGCTCAGTGGGTGAAGTCACTGTATATGTTGCTGGTTGACGAGTTTCATCGGCTCAAGGCTGCTGGGGTGAAGCTCTCACCCAGCCTTCTTACCTCGCTTGCAAAGAGGACGGTCTGTGAATCAGCAGAGTTTGGGGTTGGGTTCCTGGATCCTAAGGATCAGAAGCCTGTGCTTGACAAAGTGAACGTTCGATGGGTCCAACAATTTATGGTAAGCACTGTGACGCAGCATGGATGAACACTAATCTATTAGGCAATAAACAATATTGTTGTGCGAACGCAGACTGGAAAGCTTTCAGTGAGCCCGGAGAAGCAACAGCACATCGAGAAGATGGTGGCGTACCATATGGGCGGGCTGAAGCGAGGATTCGAGTCGGGGCGATACGATGAGAACATGCAACACAATGTAGACGAGACTCATTTTATTGTCAATATGGACAACGGCCGCACTTTAGGATTTCGTGGTGACGAGCAGGTCAAGTACGCCGATGTTGTGAGCGGTGGAGAAGGAATGACCATGATGGTCCATGTTACGGGTGGACCAACTGCACGCATCGAAGCACCCATGATGATCTTCACCAACGCCAACCGCTCATACCCCATCAATGGGGTTGCTGACGATGTTGTCGGTGCGTGCTATCGTACAGGTCCGAAGGGGTGGAATGATCGCTTGGTGGGAATGATGTCTGCGGCGCTACAGCAACTGACAGCTTTAGGTGTTTCCACAGTGGATAGTAGAGCCGCGTGCTTTTCGCAAGGATCCACATGGACGGCAAATCGACCTATGGGTGGATAACTGTGGGGGTCATAACGATACAGACGAATTGACCTACAGCCTCAACAGCACAAATACTGTGCTGCACCGATTTCCACCATGTGCGACCGATCTCGTCCAGCCTGCTGATTCCTTTGTAATCAGCAAAATCAAAGACGCTTGGACTGCTCGCTGGGAACAGGCCAAACTGCGTCTGCTGACTACAGGGGAGTGGGCGGATGGCGGTTCCGGAAAGCTGAGAAACCCGGGGAAGAGTTTCTTCCTGCAGCTGGCTGCTGACGCGGTGAGAGACGTCAATCGCATGCGCGACAAAAACGGGCTTACCTATGCCCGCAAAGCCATGATTCGATGTGGGCTGTCACTGGACGTGACTGGCCAGTGGCATGTACAGCAGCTGTCGCGTGAGCTGCAATCTATCATAAGCAAGCATCAGAACCACTTTGACGGCGAGTCCGTCTTACCTCTGGGTGCTGTCTTGGAGCCTGAGCTTGACCTTGCACCACCATTGCCGTCAGCGATGCGCGTATTCAGCCATGTCCTTATCACCTCACGTAGTCGACAAGGTTCAGTGTAGGGGTGGGTTGCATAGAAGCACGAATATAGTGCCTTTTGAATCTAGCACATGCTCTTGCATGACATAGATGTGGGAGCGCGTAGGCATGCAATTGAACTGCTGAAAAGCTGTCAAACATCATCGCATTTGGGCGAAGCTAAACATGTTATATTGAGTGTAAGAGACAAGGTTGAGAATAATTTACGATGAGTACAAGAAGATGTAGCAGCACACACAGCACACAGTAGCATACGCAGCATCACAGCAGCACACGCAGCATCACACACAGTAGCACACGCAGCATCACAGCACCACACAGCACACACAGTATAAAGGCAGTACAGCAGCACATAGCACACACAGCATAGCGGCGTCTTCGTGAATTTGGTCTCCTGGACCAAGCACCCTAGGAAAAGGGAACTGATATTCGCGCACCAGCTGGTGCTTCTTGCCCTTTCCACTCCTTTCCGCTCCTTTCCTCCGCGCCGCTTCCGCTCTCTCAAGTAGTGCATGCCTGTCTTTCATAGCTGTGAATGTAGTAGAGGGTGGGTTTGTGGTAATCAAGCGTGTTTTCCCCTCATCTCCCTTCTCCATCTCCCTTCCTTCTGCTTGCTCTTCTTTCTGTCTATTGGTGCTCAACGTGTTGTAGTAGGTCACCACTAGGCACTACTACGAATGCTGCTTTATGCGGGTGCCTCACCTAGGCTATCTCTTCCTTTCTGCTTTTCTGCCGAGCAGATGCGCAACGGCGTCCTTTTGTGTGTACGCGTCTGGCCACGCGTATGCACGCAGGTAGGTGCTCCCCCGCGACTCTGACCGCTTTGCTAACATGTTGCTCGTGAGTGCGCGGGGGTGGAGCAACAGCGGGTGGGTGTGGGGTGAGGGTGAAGTGATGAGCTGGGGGGATGTGTGCACCGGTAGGGCCCACACGCCGGTGGGTGTTGGTGGGCACTCCAGTGCCTATCTGCACTCACCAGCGTGTGTGGCGGTGCTTCCTTACCTGTTTGCATTGCTGGTTGGGCATAGGGAGTGGTGGTGTATGGCGGGTGGCGCGTGCAATAAACATGTTGTACATAGCGCACCTCGTCTTTGTATGTCGACCACTAGCCTATATACACTGCAATAAACGCGTTTCCCTCAGTCTACACATCCATACGAATGCACCTGTGCACTTCCAGCACAATCGGTGATGGTCGGCTGAACTGATGCCAAGATCTCTACGCTGGCGGTTTGCGCGTCGGTCCCCACGCTGCGCCGTCGACTACGACACCAAGCGTACGCGTTATTTCGACTATAATGATGACGGAGAACACGGCTGGAGGGTGCACTAGCGGTGTCGCCGACAAAAGTGCAACTGATTCGCATGCTGATCGCGGACCTGCACCTTCCCGCACGCGATCGTGAATAGCTTCACCGATACATGGTGTGTGCACATACAGCAAGGTGCTATCGATAGCTACAGACGAGGGCTACTAGATGCATCTATTGGAATGTCTGCAGCTGGTCTATAGCAGTGGCGAGGTGGAATACCGCGGCATGCCGCCATGCCACACTGTGGCAGCAGGTGGCCACCATTGCTTACACCTCGCATAGAGTGCATACACCGACAAAGCAAGGGCAATGGCATAGCGTTTATTGTTTGGTTGGACACTACAGTATGTAGCGGCACCTGACGTAGGTGCGCTTCGTGTGCTCACACAGCGGGTGAGCCCTTGTGTTGACTGTACGTTGCCGGGGTTATGGACCAAGGTAACACTGAGAAAGGGGAGAGGAAAGAAGAGGGAGGGATTGCGGGAACGTGGGCGTGGGAATAATGCTAATGTTTTATTGTAGCCCTCACGCTGAGTTTATATACAGTTGCAAATGTCATGATGACATAATCGTGTAGAGCTTAAATAAGCTCTACACGTCACGGTGACGTTTCCTCGGAAGCTCAACGCACATGAAGCGC
>QZWT01000392.1:0-12367 GCA_004114315.1 Cochlonema odontosperma
ACCACCCGATCACACCACAATAAACTGTTCATTCATGCATACACATATACACTGCGTTGTGCTATGTCACATCCCTGCTGATTGGTGATCATATGTCAACATACACTCTCTATCCCAGTCATGGAAGAACTGCCCACTCGGTTGCATAAGGCGTGCTAGCATATATGGCAAGATGTCACATGCACTTCTCAAGCAGAAGCATCGTCGAAGTGCAATCACTGCGCACTATGAGCGGGCGCTGAAAAGACTTCTGCTGCATCCATAGCGAAGACTACACGAGCAATCACACGTAGCACTACCAAAACAACAAGGACTGGCTATGTTGAACGATGGTCTATGCTGAATGCTATTGCTGGACACTACTCCACAGCCTCCTCCTCCTCTCCTCCCCCACATGAAGCGTAGAACGCACTCAGCGGTCGACACAGTACACCAGCACCAGCGTTGGGGAAGTGCTATGCGGCATAGGAGGAAAGACAAATCCAGCTTTGCGACTACTGCCTTTTATGCTGTGCAATCGCTCATGCTCCCACCTCCTGCTGCATGGGTAAAACTTATAGTCGCCCTTTACCCTGTTTTCGTGTAACTCCCTGTTTGCACTCTCAATCACTTCCGACGTGGACCAGAGTATGCGGTTCACAAGCCGAATGTTGTACTCACCGTGCTTCTCGTAATGACTGCCACACACACACGCACGCGCGCATTAGTGAGCAGAAGAACGAGAAGAACGCCACACATACATGGACATTTCTGCCACCGCGCTGCACTCAATACAATCCTCAGTGCTCGGAACAAACTGGCCCTTGGACATATCCGGTTCAATAGCACGGCGGATCTCCCTATAGAGCTGATTGCCCATGACAGGGATGTGATCTCGTGTCGCGTGCACTAGATACAGCACTTCACTGTAGGCAAATGCGGTGACGGGATTGACGGTCTTTAAGCTGCAGGTGGGACATTCCGCTAGAAGTCTGAACTGCAGCTTGGGATGATTATAGCAAGTGTTGCAAACAAGGTGGGCGCAGTTGAGCATGATGACTTTTCCTCCATGCAGACATTCGAAACAGATGGGGCATTCTTCAGCGGTGTTGTTGTGGAGGTCGGAATCGGGTTTGAACTCTACAGCAGCAAGGGCTATTGGTGATACATCATCCGCGCTCGTGTAGTTCACCAGGTCTTTGAATGCCTCATTTTCCGCTAGACACTTGGGCATACGGCCTTGGATCCATTGTCTGGCCGCAGCCACGCCTTGGTGTTCTTCCAACCGAGCATTGCCTGCTATTTTGTGCACCAGTGCGGTGATCATTTGCTGAGCGGCGGGTTTGACGCACAGATTGAAATGGCCTTCGTCCTCGTACGTCATGACCAGCTTTACGAGATCCGACACGGCAACGTCGTTCGAAGCGGAAAGCAGCTCGACCTTGGAGTGGAACGGAAGCATCAGCCCCGACAAGCCCATCATCATAGTCAGTACGCGAAAGCGAGATCTGATGGTATCGTCGTTGAAGAACTGCTCGATGGCCATTTTGTCGCCTTCCTCGCACTTCTGCAGGGTGGGATAGCCGTTGAGGGGCGATGTTTCAAAGGACTCTTTGCCATGGATCCAGCCTTTCAGCAGCCCAAACATAGCAACGGAGTGTTCGGAAAAGAGGTCTACTCTGGCGAGTGGACGCGACCATTCGAGAAGCAGCAGTGTCTGGATAGAGTGCGGGGGAGGCGGGAGAAGCCTGTTGAGATACAGAGGTGCCATGTGCACCACTTCGGCATCGTCTGTCACACTCGGCACGATGAACTGGGAATAAGATTTAAGCGCCATCAACAAAGGATTCCAAGCCTCGTATTTTGATCTGGGAAATGCTTTGAGAGCATGTGCCCACAGTTGCAAGGGCACTTTGAGATGGGCAAACACTAGTTTTGAGAGCATGTCGGCGGGGTGGACTATTTTCGGATGCGGTGCGGTGAGTGTTTGGGCGATCGCTGTAAACTCGTATTCAAACAGGGAGTAGTAGGCCTTGCGGATGGTGTCCGTCCAGTACAGGGGGGGCGTGGAAAGGTCGATAAAGTCTTTTGGCAGCCAGTCGTTATCTTTGGTGATGTGACCACCGGGCAGCGAGCGGAAAACAACGCTGGCCCTGATCAGCGCCTTGAGTTTCTTGCGTAGCTTTTGGCCTGTGTATGCTTGCAGGCAGTGCATAACCTTCATTCTACGCTCCTCGTTGGGACCGTGGTGGGCAGAGTACATGTGTGTATGCGCAGGGGACTCTAGGGAGTGGAGGCGTAGCTGAACGTATGCGCTAATCGACTGGGCTACATGGGCGGAGGAGGGGAGGTGGGGGGCGTAGTCGTTATGGGCGATGGATGATTGCATGGCGGTGGCGGCGGCAAGCACCATGCTCAGCACTGCGATGGTTTTGGAATGCATGCTGCCTGTGTATAGTGCGGGCGGAGGGCAGAGGGCAGGAGGCAGAGTCGTGAACAGAAGCAGATGCAGAAGAAAGCGGCTGAGGTGCAGGAGCCACGAGAAACAGCTTCACGTGGCCTTCAAGGAACGCACCCACGCCTGTGCCCACATGGCCACTCTAAGAGAAGGCGTGGTCAAAGGCCCAGGCTTGTGATCAGGAATCAGGAACCAGGAATCAGCAGCTGGCAGTTGTTTCATTGTCCAGCTGGTGTGCGTGTATGTACGCATGTGTTGGAGATGCGAAAATAGAGGATGATCTCTTTCACCACACCGTTGTTCATTCTTTCCTTTCCTGCTGCTGGTATTTGCGTTGTTAATGTGGTACTTTGGTGTTGTCTGGTATTGCATCCGCGGAGGCGAAGGTGGCGTGTGGGGCTCAAGCGTGGGGGCGCCGTTCTACCACACGCATGGCTGCGCATTCGCATACTCACGCTCATGCCGTGCTCGATCCACGCCCGTTGGTGTCGCCGCCACCACTACTGCCACCGCGAGCAGCGTCTGCCTCGACACAGCCGCCAACAGGTGTCAAACTACGCGTGCTGCTCAGCCGCCCGTTCTTCGTCGCAAACGCGCTCCTCACTGGTCGGGTCGAGCTCAGCTGCACAGAGGCTGCTGTTGGCCATGTCCTCCTGGGCCGTGTGACGGTGGAGCTGAAAGGACTGGAAGGTGGGTGGTGGGCGGTGGGATGCGAGGTGGCGGCACACTGTATGCTGACGCAGGTGGGAAGAGGTACACAGTGCGGGAACACAGCCCCGCCTGTGCTTCTATCACCGTCTGGTGCTGCAGGACGAACACACACCTTCGGATGCCGTGCTGCGAACACCTTCTATCGGTAGGTTTGACTGTGGCGGTGCGCCATAGTATGCCATGGCATGCTATGCTGTGGCATGTGTGTGGCCACTGCCTATATGCACTCACTCGCTCACCCACCCATACAGACAGCGATGGATATTGGCAAGCACGGCGCGGCAAGGCCACTCTGCACTTCTCGCTGATGCTGGCGACGGGTGAGGCAGCGCTACCAACGAGTGTGCGAACGCGTGTTGGTGCCGTGCGTTACACAGTAGCTGGGATGGCTGAATACCGAGACCCGTTCCATCACGGCACGATCACGCACGAACGGCCGGTCACGGTGTACGAGGTGTGGTCGGCAAAGGAAGTGGAGCTGGCACAAGCGACGGTGGTGCGTGCCAGTGGCCGCAAACGCGTGTTTCTCGGTGGCGACGGTGAGCTGGAGTGCAGTGCGCGATTGGCGCGCGGCTTGGTGAGCGCAGGCGGGATGGCGTATGTGTGCGTGTGGCTGCGCAACAGCACGCGGAAACGGGTGCAAGGGCTGCGTGTGGTGCTGTGGCGGCGCGCATGGGCAGCCGCAGGCGAGCAGTCCACGGCCGAACAGCGTGCTAGCAATGAGAGTGTGGTGGATGGGCGGTGCAAGCAGGTGGCCGAATGCGTGTACCGAGGCATCGACTGGCGTTGGGATCCAGGCTGCGCGCGAGAGGTGGTGTTGGCGCTTGCAGTGCCGGTAGGTGTGCATGCGCGGACCGCGGATGCGCCACGGCGTAGCTGGGTGTGGATCTCTTGGCTGAGCACAATGTTAGAGCCAATGTGCGAGTGTGCGGCACACCACGTCGTTGCGCGTTAGCTACATCGTGCAGGTGGCTGTGTTGATGACACTGAGGTGAGTGTGGAACGTGGGTCTGGCGCTAACGAACCACGCTCAGCAAGGATCTCACGGTGGAACTGCCGGTGTGGATCATACATCCAGCGTCATGGAGTGATCCGCCACCGCTACCATCCTCGCTCCCGTCCACATCCTCACCCCCACTGCCACCGCTGCCGTCCCTCGCTGGAATGAACAGTGATAGTGCACTGGTGCGGAAGGACACGCGTGAACGGGCACTCAGCGATACAGGGTGTCTTGCACAGCGTCCTCGCAGCGGCGTAGACGATCGATGGTGCAGCCACGAACGATTGACATTGATGCAGCCAATCCTTGTGCCCCCAACGACATCCCACCCGTCTAGTCCTCCTAAACAATCGGGGCAGCTAAACACGCCAGTGGTGCCAGCACCAGCACCAGCACCAGCACCAGCACCAGCGCCAACATCAGCGCCAACACTAGTGCCAGTACCAACACCAGCAGAGCAAGGCGCCTTGGCAACCAAACGCAGCACACGGCCGGTGTTTAAGCGACCAGACGAGGTGGATCTGGCAGCACCGTTAGCAGTCCAGTATGTCGGCAAGCCGATAGCACTTGATGTGGACGGTAAGCATACAGGCACGCTGGATGCATCAGTGCACGCATTGGGTGGACTACGAGGACTGCATGTGGTGAACGCGCAACGGACACGAGGAGCGATCGATGCGAGCAAATCGAGCATCGTGGCAGCAGCATTGCGGGTGGGTGCAGTGGGTGCAGTGGGTGCAAGTGCAGCAGATGGCGCCACCACCACCACCACCAATACACATACTCATGCAAACATGACCGTCGAGACTGGTGCCGATAACAATGCAGTTGCAGACGACAGTGTGGATGCAGACACGACCGTGGACGAGGAGGTGGATGTGAGAGGGCTTATGCGCCGCCGCTTCATGTTCGGAGACATCAAGCATGCACGCAACTTCTTCCTCCCGCCCTCTCCCGCTTCTTTTCCAAACACACGTCCATACACGGTGGTGGATGATCTTGCACTGTTGGCAGGTGGATTCGTGGAGGAGGGTGAAGGGGAGGGTGAAGGGGAGGAAGAGGAAGAGGAGGAGGAGGAGGAGGAGGAGGAAGAGGAAGAGGAAAAGGACGCGGTGTCGGAGCATTCACGCATGCTACGGCCAATGTCGATGCTGTCGGTGGATGACGCAGATTGGGAGGACGAGGGCGTGGTGCGAATTGAGCGTCGTGCGGATAGCAGCGTGGTGGATGCGTTGAAGCGGCGTGTCACAGTGCTGCTGCTGGGAACACGACGCCGACGCCGCAACGGATGAGCGAATGATGCTGTTTTAGTGAGGAGCAATGTATTTCCTGCTTGTGCTTGTGTTTGTGCTTGTTGTGCTCATGCCCATGCTTCTGTTTGTGTGTGTGTATGCCTTTAGCTGAGGCTACGGTTGTGTTTCCCGTGCTTTTGTTGTTTGAAGTTTTATGTCGCTCATAGCACAACTAAATAAAACGCCTGACCCCATAGGATGTGCGCTAGTGGTGCTCTGTTCGACAGCGTTGAACCTATGTTTGGCTTATGGTGTCAACACTCGCATTGCTGCCAGTTCACGGGTGGAGGGAAGGGCGAGCTGAAAGCCCTCCACCTTTGCTAGGCGGCTTCCCGCGCCCACGGCATGACAAAGAGCTGCATGTCGTCCATCTTCGTTCTAGCGGCTTTGTGTGCTGCCGCTATCTGGGTCCGGAGGTGGGAGGCAAACGCGCTTCTTACACTAGCGCCTGAGTGTGAGGCGTTTTGGAACTTCTGCTGGTTGTGAGACAGCCATATTACCCTCAGCATTGTGGATGTCATTGCTCTCCATAGCTTTGCGCTGTAGGAGGGCATGTCGCGCGCAGGTAGTCCTCGGAGGACAGCTTCGTACAATAGTGGCCAGTTCCAGTTCCCCGTGCTTTTGCCAGTTGTGCTGCTGCACTCGTCGCCCACCATCACGTCGCCCGCCAATTCACCATCTGCCGCCCTTGCTTGTACTTCTTACCCTTCTTTCTCGATTTCCTTCGCATCTCCCGTTTCCTTCACCACCTGTTGTGCGTGGATCTCGAATGGCAACAGCACGGCTGCGATTAAACGATCCGACACACCAGCAACTTGTATATGCAGCATGTAACAATAATAGCGACGCAACCGATCACCACGAGAAGTACGGACAGGAGAAGCACATGCAGGGGATGGCGGAGGAGCAGGGGACAGAGCAGCTGGACGAGGATGAGGATGAAGCGCTGCCACTGCGTCTCACCGGTCTGGTGTTCAGTCGTGTGCGCGCCATCCTGTTTGTGGTGGCAGCACTACCACTGGCACTTCTGCCGCTGCTGGTGACCAAGTGGTCAGTGCGGGTGTGGACACGGGTGTTCTGCCGCCGCAGTGTGCTGGTGCGTGCGCAGTGGGTGCTTGTTGAAGACCGTTATGGACGGCGTGAAGTGGTGAGTGTACACACGCTGGCGGATGCAGCCACGAACAGCGGGCAGACGGAAACACGTATGTTCACTTATCGACATGTTCGGTTTGTGCTGGACACAGCAAGCAACATCTTTCAGTCTACCAGGTGAGTGGTGAGGATGAGTGGTGAGGGTGAGGGTATGGATGGTGGCAGAATGGAAGGGATGAAGAGAATGCGGGTGGGGGTATGGTGAGAAGGATGACATAACTCATGTTCATGGTGGTGGTGATGGTGGTGATGGTGATGGATAGTGCATGGCGAGATCCAGCGTGGACAGCGGCGGGTGCACCCAGAATACGCGTACTGAGCGCGGCAGAACTGGCACGGCGCGGCTCGTATTTTGGGGCCAATGCACTGGAAGTGGAAACACGAAGCACGCTTCAGCTGCTTTTGGACGAAGTGCTGCATCCTTTTTTCGTGTTCCAGCTGTTCAGTGTGACCCTGTGGCTGATGGATGACTACGCAGTGTATGCACTAGTGCTATTGACGTTAAGTGTGTTGACAATATCGAACACACTGGTGCAGACATATCGAGTAAGTGGACAAGTGACGCGGGCAATGCTAGCAACGGAAGCGGTATGGATAGCGTTGGAGACTGACGGTGTGCGGTAGCAACTGGCACGTGTGCGGCGCATGGCACGGTTGGTGTGCACGGTGTGTGTGTTGCGAGATGGTCAGTGGACGCTGCTGGATTCAAACTGGCTAGTGCCTGGTGATGTGGTGGACGTGAACGGACTGGACGTATTTCCTTGTGATCTGTTTATAACGACAGGCAATGTGGTGGTGGACGAGAGTGCGCTGACCGGAGAATCGGTGCCAAGACACAAGACCCCAGTCACCGGTGCTGCGCTGCGAGAGTTTGCACCGGCACGCCACATGCAATCACATACGGTGGCGCAGCACCTGCTGTATGCGGGCACGCGCGGACTGCAAACGCGTATCGACACGGAGGGTCGGTGTTGCGCGGTGGTCGCACGCATCGGCTTCAACACAAGCAAAGGTCGACTGGTACGCGCCATGCTGTTTCCACGACGCACCGGCATGGGAACGTATCGCGATGCGTTTTTGTTTGTGGGTGTGTTGGCGTTGGTGGCAGCGGCTGGATTTGCCTATACGGTGGTGTGTTTCATGCGGCTGCATGTGGACACGCACCGGGTAATTATTCGCGGACTTGACATGGTGACGGCAGCGGTGCCTCCAGCACTGCCATTCACTCTTTCGGTTGGAGTGAGCTATGCGATTGCGCGGCTGGCAACAGCACGGATTACGTGTGTGGCACCGTCGCGTGTGAATGTGGCTGGTTTGGTGGATACAGTGTGCTTCGACAAAACGGGCACACTCACTGCACAAGGCTTGGATGTGCTGGGTCTACGGTCTGTGGTCACGACAGCTGCGAGTGGTGCAGTAGCTACGAGCGACACAACGAACACAACAGCGTCAACTTCGACAACGACATGCTCGGCTCGGTTCGGCTCCATGCAGCGGCAGTGTGTGCGCGAGCAAACAACGGCTTCGCCTGCCGTGCTGGTCATGGCAGCGTGCCATGGTGTGGTGTCGATGGGTGGGGTGACAATGGGCGATCCGATGGAAGTGTGTATGCTGGCGTGGACGGGATGGAATGTGCAAACACGCCGATCAGAGGACGAAGTGCTACCGATGTTTGGTGCAGATGCACGCGTGCGCACAGTGGTGCACCCGCCGTCAAGCACCGTCGGTGCTACACACACAACGACAGCTGCTTACGGAGTGCTGTGTGTGAATGCTTTTGACACACAGCTACGTCTGATGTCAGTGGTGGTGGCGATGGCAACGGAAAAGGCCATGCCAACGACAACAGCACCCTCGCCATTCTCGTCATCTTCATCACTATCTTCTGTCGTTAAAACAGACCACACACTACAACTGCTAGTCAAAGGAGCACCAGAAGCGGTGGCTCAGCGATGTCGAGTCGGTTCGCTGCCTGCGGACTACCACACGATGCTGCAGATGTATACAGCACATGGCTACCGTGTGTTGGCATGTGCAACGCGCGTGATTGAATCGGCACACATGCCGCGTGCAGAGGCCGAACGAGAGCTTGATTTTTGCGGACTGGTGGTGTTTGAAAATCGCGTGAAGCAAACGACATTGCCGGTGCTGCGTCAGCTGGTGGCGGCACGACTAAAGCTGGTGATGGTGACAGGTGACGCGTTGCTTACAGCAATCAGCGTGGCACGAGAGTGTGGCATTGTGGCTGTGGGTGCACGTGTATGCGTTGGTCGGCACGACAAAGAACAGGCAGATGCGGTATGGTGGGAGGATGTGGAGGCTCCGCATGCGCGTGTACCCCATTCGGCGTTAAACGACGGGTGGACGTTTGCAATAACCGGAGACGTATTCGCGGCACTTCGTCGAAGCGGTTCATTGAATGCTATCTCGCAAGTAAGTTGCCGCTGTTGCCGCTGTTACCGCTTTGTTTTGTGGCTGTGTGGGCGGAGGTGAATGGGCATGGGCATGAGCGGACGACGAATGAGAATAGTGGTGTGCGTGTGCGCACGTGTATGCGTGTGGTGATGTGACCATTAACCGTGCCGCGTAGATGCTTGCGCATGGCCGGGTGTATGCGCGAATGTCTCCGGATGAGAAACGCAGCCTGGTGGAGCTGTTGCGCATACAGGCACGGCATCGCGTGCTGTTCTGCGGCGATGGTGCGAACGATGGAGCAGCGCTACGTGCAGCAGATGTAGGCGTGTCGTTGTCGCAAGCAGAAGCGTCGATGGCGGCGCCCTTTATCGCACGCGATCCCGATGTCACATGCGTGGCAACGGTGCTGCGCGAAGGCCGTGCTGCGCTAGTTACTTCATTTGCGTGCTTCCGATACATGGCGTTGTACAGTTTGGTGCAATTTACAACACTGGCGCTAGTGTACACGACGGCAACGTCACTGAGTAACGCGGAGTTCCTCTATGTCGACCTGATACTGGTGCTGCCAATTGCCACCGCGATGGGAGGAGCACGAGCAAGCAACACATTGTCATCACACCGACCAGCGCACAGTCTGGTGGGAGCAGCAGTGCTGTGCTCGGTGGTGGGCCAGACGGTACTGCAGGCGTTGTTCCAGCTGACAGTGTTTACACTGACACGTCGTCAGCCTTGGTAAGTGGTCGGCGTGTGGTGTGTGGCGGTCAATGCGCGATGTGTGTGGGGCCAATACGTGTTGCAGTGGCTGATGTATTGGATGGCATCATTAACTAACCGCTACGGGTGTATGCTGTGTCCGTGAACGGGTTGTGCTATGCACGCATACACTAGGTATGTTCGACCATTGGAACCGGATGGCGTGATCGGCGTGTCTGGATTTGCCAACACCGCTCTATTCTATACGTCGTGTTTCGTATACATTCTGTTGGCGATGGCAATGTCCACAGGAGCGCCGCATCAGCAGCCCGTGTATCGCAATTGTATGTTACCACGTGTGCACTTAGTTACATGCATGCTGTCCCGTTAACTGTCGGCTGACTAACGCTGTGGTGACGGGCGAGGTGGAAACTAGATCTGTTGATGATTGTGCTGCTGGCACTGACCGGGCTGACGTGCACATTGGTGTTTATGCCAGTGGCATTGCTGCAGCCGATGACGCAATTAAGCGACATGCCGCTGACATACCGCGGCCTACTAGTTGCGCTTGTGGCAGCGTACGGAGTGATTGCATGGAGTACAGAGCGCTGGCTATGGCCATACATGGCACAGACATGCACACTGTTGTCGCGTAACAGAGCAAAACGGCGGATAATAGAAGAGCAATAATCACAATGCGGTGAGAATGAAAGAACAGGGGAATCAATGAAGGAATGAAGATGCGTCTTGTACATTGCGCTCGCGCCACCACTGTCGTTGCTACATCCGCACCCGTGTCCAGCTACGCACGCTGTTTCTGGCGCAGCAGACAGTCGGCACAGTACCACCGGCCGTTGGGCTGCTCGGTGATGCCGACACACTCGTAGTGGAACCACTCGTACGGGCACTGGCCAGGCGTCAGTATGCGCGTGCACAGTGGTGCACACACAATGGTGCACACAATGGTGCACACCGTGGCACACCGTGGCACACGGAAACCCGCCTGCTGCTTACATTGTCGTTGTCACAGCCAATCATATCGCCATAGGACACCTGTGCCACACGGCAGATCAGCAGAAGCACCGGCACCCTGGCACCCTGGCACCCTGGCACTTCGCAGTGCACAGGCACGCAGACACGCGTGTACGCAGGTGCACACATACCTGGCGACAGAAGCAGTACAGCTGGTCCTCGCCGTTCGCATCCACCGCCATCTCCTCGACCAGCTGGTGCTCGTGCGTTTCCGTGTTCTGGATCAGAGAAAGCGAGGTGCTGCGCATGGTCAGTGTGTGGTCGCGAGGGAGAGGTGGAAGGGAGGAGGGAGAAAATGGGTGGAGTGGATGCAGCTATGGCTATGGCTATGGCTATGGCTATGTCTACGCCTGTCCAGTCGGGGGCGTGTGTCCTAGTCCTGCGCACATGCCAACGCACAATGCACGCACGTGCTGCACAGGTCACCAAACACCTCCGCCGGCTGGATGCTGATCTCGAGCGCATGGGCGTGGCGAACGACGACATGTGTGGTGCCATCGACGACTTCCTGCCTGTGCACCACCACAGCAACAGCGGGGGCTATGCCATCCCTGCTGACGAACGTATGTTGGTGGTGGCGGCAGTGGTGGCGGCAGTGGTGGCGGCAGTGGTGGTGGCAATGGTGATACTGCTACTGCTACTGTTACTGTTACCGGTAGGGTGTGTGCTGTGGAGTGCTGACGTGGGCGGGCGAGTGTGGTTGGTGCAGATGGAGCATCGCGCCA
Organism: Cochlonema odontosperma; assembly: GCA_004114315.1. Classification (NCBI taxonomy): domain Eukaryota; kingdom Fungi; phylum Zoopagomycota; class Zoopagomycetes; order Zoopagales; family Cochlonemataceae; genus Cochlonema; species Cochlonema odontosperma. Next base: position 11,458 of record QZWT01000392.1, read on the forward strand.
CGACACGGCATCGCGGCCCTTCCAGATCACACATCGCAGTCGGTACTGTTTGGTGTGGTGTGGTGTGGTGTGGTGTGCGGGCGTGTGTGCATCTGTGCGGGCGTGTGTGCATCTGCGAGGGGTACACGCACAGCTGACACCTGGTGTGCCGACAGCGATCCTCGACTACATGGTGCGCAGCGGTGCCGAGTTCCTGATGGAGGTGACGGACAAGACGCGCGCGGATGTCAAGGGCGGCACGCTCATCAACTACGACTCGCACATCCGGCTGCTGGAGATCGCACAGGTGCCGCCAGAGAACGTCGAGGAGTTCAAGAGCGTGAAGAAGTTCCGGATCTTCAACACCAACAATCTGTGGGTGAACCTGCGCGCGGTGAAGCGGCTGGTGGAGCAGCGCGAGCTGAACATGGAGATCATTGTCAACAAGAAGCGCACGCCGGCAGGTGTCAAGGTGATCCAGCTTGAGACGGCAGCAGGCGCGGCCATCAAGCATTTCCAGCACGCGCACGGCATCAACGTGCCGCGCTCGCGCTTCCTGCCGGTGAAGTCGACGTCGGACCTGTTCCTGGTGACGTCGGATCTGTACGCGCTGCAGGACGGGCGGCTGACGATGAGCGCGTCGCGCGAGTTTGGCATCACGCCGATAGTCAAGCTGGGCTCGCACTTCGCGTCGGTGACCGACTTCCAGAAGCGGTTTGGCGGGCGACCGGCCATCCTGGATCTCGACCATCTGACTGTGAGCGGCGACGTGACGTTCGGCAAGCGGGTGGTGCTGAAGGGCAGCGTGGTGATTGTCGCGAACCACGGCAGCCGCATCGACATCCCGAGCGGCGCGGTGCTGGAGAACAAGGTGGTGAGCGGCAATCTGCGCATCCTGGACCACTAGTGCGGGAGGGGAGGGGGAAGGTGT
>QZWT01000393.1:0-12323 GCA_004114315.1 Cochlonema odontosperma
TGTTTAGTAGTTGTTTAGTAGTTGTTTGGTGGCCATTGGAAGCGGTTATCGGCTCGGCGGCCTTGCTCACACACGTAGCACGTCTGCACGCGTCGTATTGGCGAGGCAAAAGCCGCGCTGCTGCCTTTTCTTTTCCACACTGCAATGTCGGATATCTCGGATTCAGACCTCGACATGTGCTCACATGCTTCCAGAGAAGACAACAGCAGCGGCAGCAGCGCAGATGAGCTGGACGAGGAGCTGGACCAGGAGCTGGCTGCGGTCGCGAGAGAGAAGCTGCTGTTGCGACGACCGCTGATCAACGACGAAGTGGGTGTGCACCTGCTGCGCTATGCTACGCTGCGCTGTGCTGCGCTGCGTTGCACTGCTCATGCCGCACTACTCACACCACACAGAGTGCTCTGACCAGAATACTGGGCGAAGTGGCAATGGTCCATCCCTTTATCGAACACTTGTGCCTGACGTCCATCGCCGAGCCCCTCAAGGACGTGCACGACGACTTGGCACGCGAGGTCTTTTTCTACAAACAGGCACTGCATGTGGCGCGGGAGGGGAAGCGCGAGTGCACACGGCTGCAGCTGCCGTTCACGCGTCCCGACGACTTCTTTGCCGAGATGCTGAAGACAGACGCACACATGGAGCGTATTCGCCAGCGGCTGCTGGAAGAGACGCAGTCGATGAAGGCGTCGGAGGCAGCCAAAAAGCTGCGCAACGCTAAGAAGTTTGGCAAGCAGGTCCAGGTGGAGAAGCAGCTGGAGCGCCAGAAGCGGAAGGCAGACGAGCTGGACAAGATAAAGACCCTGAAGCGCAAGCGCCAGGGAACGGGCACAGTGCAGGACGACCACAACGAGGACTTCGATGTGGCGGTGGATGAGGCGGTGCAGGAGCGGAAGCGACACCGCGACGGTGCGTCTCGCAAGCGCGATGGAAAGAACAGCAAGTATGGCTTTGGCGGGAAGAAGAAGCACAGCAAAGAGAACACCCGCGAAAGCACAAACGATATGTCGGGGTTCAGTGTGCGAAAGAACAAGCAGCTTCCAGCCGGTATGAAGGTAATGGCGCGTGTGGTGTGCATGTTATGGACGCCATGGATGCCTTGGCTGCCTTGGCTGCCTTGGCTGCTACGTTTGGCGTGTGACCACACATTGCTCACACAGACTAGGGACCCGGTCAGCAGCGCACAGCGAAAGGTGGTGCGGCAGCAAAGCGGCCAGGCAAGACAAGACGCCACCAGAGTCGCAGCAAGAAGTAAACACCGTTCACTTTCTCTCTTCCGTCGTATGTCTACTTCGTGCACCTACTGCGTACCTACTCCGTGTCTATTTTGTATCCACTTCGTGCCTACTTCATGCCTAGCGTGTGCGCATGTGATGGTGTGGACGTGCTACGTGCGGGCGGCAGGGCGGCGTGTGGAGTTTCGCCAACTTATTCGCCACCGCCGCCCCTTCCTTCGCTCCTTCCCCACGCGCTCCATGTCAGTACTCCCGCGCGACGTGCGCTCTCTCCGCATGGTCAAAGGCAGGCGTTTGGTGGCTGGCTATGGTCACGCCATCCTTTCCTCCTCCCTCCTCAAGCGCCATCCCTTCTGGCACTATGTGCTGCTGGCCTTTGCGTTCCTCGTATTTATCCAGCTGGTCAGCATTGCCACCGGTAATCTGATTCTGTTCCAGAAGAACCGTGATTCCCATGCGCATATACGTAAGCCACATCCCAGCCAGTCCCGTCTCGCATGTCGGTTGCCAACACTTCTTCCTCTAAACGTGCACGGGGGTGGCGGGTGTAGCGGTTAGACGTTTCCAGTATACTACCTACCAGCCGCTGCAGGCAAATGCCACGTCGCTTCTTCCCGTCGGCACTACCGTGTTCCATGTGACAAAGGAGTTCGGTCCTGCCTCCATGGGTGGTCTAGGGAAGATCCTCACCGGGCTTGCGACCGCACAGCAGCAGGCGCAGTTGCTGGAAGTGTCCGTCGTGCTGCCCTACTACCGTCCGCTGATGGACCAGCAGAACATGACAAGCGCCATCACCGTCCACACCCGCTTGGAAGTGTCTGTGCAGTACACCGGCATAGAGTATACAAAAATCCCATTCACCGTCTATCGCACAACATATGTGGCAGACGGATCCACACACCCGGTGACAATGTTCCTCATCGGTCCCGGCGAGGTGGCGCCCTTCGACTTGGCCTTTCAGGCGAAAGACAGACTGCAGGTCTATTACAGCCCGCGCGGGCTTCCCCTCGAGCATCGCGATCTGTTCTTCTGCAAAGCCGTCGCCGCCTTTCTCATGCACGAGCGCAAACGCGCTTTCCGCGAATCTGGTCCGGCTGCCGATGTCGTGCATCTGCATGGTGCCACGCTGGCTATTATCGCGCACTTCATGCATCAGTGGCGTTTCAACGAGTACGTCGCCGGTGCGCTGCCCACCGCCATCGTCTACACCATGCACGACTACTACGAGGAAATGGGCTACAGTGTGCAGTTCGCAAACTTTGCTAAGTTTATGACCGCCCCGGAAGACGCGAAATCAATCTCCGAATGGCACTATGGCAACCAGGTTTTCCCATCAGGCATGGGTGTTCGCTTATCGGATGTGGCCACCTTTGTGTCGCGCTCCATGGCCGAGGACATGGTGGAAGGCCGATTGCAGTTCCATATGCAGGACGTGGTGATGCCCAGTGTCTTGGAAAAGGCGCGTAACAAGCGCTGGTTCGGAATCACAAACGGCCTGGAACTCGATGGCTTTCAGCCGTGGATCAACCAGGTCATGCTGCTGCACAAGCTCACCTACCCGACACCGGCACAAGCGCTCGCCGACATCCAACGCCTCCCGGTCGCCACGCAAAAGCAAGCGGCCAAAGTGATCCTGATCCAGCAGGGCCTACTACAGCCCGCAGACCTGGACCGCGTGGTGATGCTGTTCATCGGACGGTTCCAGTATAACAAAGGCGTTGATCGTCTGCCGACAGCGGCGATGGAGTTGGCGCGGCTTGGCCATCGCCTTGTTATTCTGGGACAGCCTAATCAGATCACGTCCAGCAGCATCTACTGGCTGCAGTACAAGTACCCCGACCATGTCTATGTGTCGGACGATGCGAGCGTGCAAACGAAATGGGGACCGGTGTTTCGTGCAGCGGCAGATCTGGTGTTTGTTCCGTCGCAGACAGAGTCGTTTGGCCTAATCGCGGTGGAGGGTTTAATGTATGGAGCAGCGGTGATTACCACAGCGGTGGGCGGCATGCGCGAGTTCCTGCGCGATCGACGTATCGATCCTGTGACGGGCAACGCCTACTTTTTCGACGTCTCAGAACCGGAGGTGAATGGCGCCGGCATGCTACTCGCCATTGGGGATGCGGTGCGAGACATTTCGCATTTGAAGGACAAAGGCCAGGGACTGGCACGCGAGCAGTTTATCCAAGCGCGCATCTCAGACGCCATGAATCTACGGTGGATTCGTCCCCACGGCCCAGTGCACGAGTACACGCTGGTGTACGAGACGGCGCGGAACGGGACAGTGCTGCCTGGACTAGGACACTGGCTATAATATGCTACGCATGCGTGCTGCATTGTAGGCATGATGACTTTGCACGGCTACTGCTTTCTTCCGTATGTGTTCGTTGATGGGAATAGCGTGGACATGCTGCTAGTGCCACGGCTACTATGTATCTGAGAAGCAACTGCTTGGATGCCGTATTGCTTGGTGGTGTTGTGGTAGGGAGAGAGTGCATGTTGTGCTATTCTTTCTGTCAGCCGCACTGCATGTACAACGAAGGAAGGGAGTAGCTATGCCGATACCACCGATACCACCACTACCACACACTCACATACATACCTCCACCCACACACCCACACCCACACTGTACTGTTTACCTCTTATTAGTATCTTCATCCCGCAAATAGAGAACTCCCCTACTGAAAGTACTCCTACTGAAAGTATTGCGACGGCACTTGTTGATGGGGAGAACGAGGGGGTAATGGTGCATTTTCTCCTTTCCATCCCCGCCACACTACTTGCTCTGTTCTGCCTTGATCCGGCCGACCTGGTGAAGGTTGGAAGTGTGTGTGACTGTTGATGTGGACAAGATGTCTTTGACTGGACGAATGAAGCGACAAGCGGGACGCGGCAACCAGTGGCGGTGTTTCAGTTGTGGGGGGCAGTCCGGCGCCGCCACGCGCCCCGCCGAGCTCTTCAGCCCCGCCGGTCGAGAATGGACGTGCAAGGCGTTACATCGCGCGCCTCTTACCGTCTCTCGCGGGCTTCTCTTTCATCCGCACCGCAGCAGCGAACCAGAGATTCCGTCAGCTCGTCTTCGTCCTTCGCTTCGCTGACGTGCGTCGCGTCATCCGAGCTGTCCTTCCTCACCACTGTCTGTAGATACGCCACTCGTTCCGACTATCCCGACTATCCCATCCATCCATCCACGCTGCTACGACGCTTTGATACCACCACTACCGAAGACGACAACGACCTAGAAGAGACAAAAGACGTTGTGCCTGATCTCCCTTCCTCGCCTCCACAGTTGTTCAAGCGGTAGTGTGGTCCAGCTGCTTTATTTGTGACACCGCTGTGTTGCTAACGATGGGAATAGTAGTGGTAACGGCAATGGTGGTAACAGTAGTGGTTCTGCCAGAAATCAGCACCACCAGCACCACCAGCAACAGCAACAGCAACACCAGCATCAGATAAGGAAGCCTTCGCTTGACTCTGTATTTCGGATGATTGAGCAAGCCAAGCAGCAACATCAGCCTCGACATTCACAAATAGCTTCTCACCGGCGATCTATGTCGCTGGGCACTGCACTAGAGCCTGCCAACATGCCACTCTCCGCGTCCTCCTCTGCTAATACGGTTGTACCGATTGCTGCCTCCGTCTCCGTTCCCGTCTCCTATACCACCTCCACCACCACCGCCACATCCACTTCATCGGTACCCATACGAAGTACAACCGCTTCGATGGAAGACATCATGTTTGGTCCACACGCCGCAATCTCCACACTACCCATCTCGCTATCACCTCGCTCATCAGCTGTCGGCACGCTGTCAGTGGATTTCGGCTCTGACGATCCCACCGATCTTACGCTCGAGCTGGAAATCACCCAGGCCACACTGACATCCGCTGAGTATCAGTCGATTGGCATGGAGGAAATGGAGCTTCTGCGCGCCGAAGAGCATCAGCTCCATTCCCGTCTGCACCAGCTTCGTGCACGTCTCACCGTGGAAACGCGCATCCGCGAGACCGCACTGCATATCACCCAGCTAGACGGCGTGCCGGACACGCTATCACGCAAAGCGAATGCTCAGCTGCTAGCCGCGAACCGCGTTGTGGATGGTCTTGCCACACAGCTCTGGCGACTAACGCAGCGCTCTGCCGACATTCAGCAGACGCTGCTGCAGCATACCGTTGTGGTGCTGCAGCGTGGTTTGGACAAGCTTGAAGCTGAGCTGGATGCCGTGCGACGATTTCAACAGCGACGACGGAGCTCTGCACAGCGTAGCCTCAATCTTGCCGAAGAGTGCGAGCTGCTGCAGGAGGAGCTGCAAGGCGAGCGTATCAAGGTGGAAGCAATGCAGCGCGTGCTGTCAGAGAAACAAATCGAAGTACTGCGGCTACGACGAGAAATGGATCGATTCACCGAAACACGACATCCGCCCACCGGCTCCTCTTTCACCACCACCAGCAGCACTGCAGTGAGTCCGCGAGACTCGCACAACTCAAGTCCCGAGCTGGTCGAGCACTTACAGCAGAAGACAGCGCAAGCGGAAGCACTAGCACACGAAGTCGGTACACTGCGGCAACTGCTACAGCAGCACGAAGAGGACGCGCGAGATCTTCGAGCCGCTGTGCAGCAAAGTTTGCGAGAAGCAGTGCTGGAAAAGGAAAACGCTCGATCCGACGCCTTGAACGAACGGCGCTCCCGAGAGGAGCTTGAGGAAAAGCTTTCGGAGATGCAGCTGACAATGACATCGCTTCAAGCAGCAACAGCAGCAGCAGCCACTGGCAGCACTTCTAACGACGCAAGCGGAAACACACTAAAGCTACAATCCCATCTTGAGGAGTCGGTGGCTACATTGCAGAAGCGACTACACGAAGCTGCAGAAGATGTGGACGAGCTGCGACAGCAGCAGGATGAACTGGAGGATCGACTGCAGCAGCTGTTCGAAAGCATGCCGGTAATACTAGAAAAGCCGTCCGCTTCTCCTGTTCTTCTTGCGAAATTCAGTCTGGACGCGTTGGAGACACGGGTAAGGCAGCTTGTGGAGGAGCGCGCGGGAATGATCGACAAAGTGCTGGAGCTGCAGGCGCGCAACGAAGCACTTACGTCAGATCTGCAACGACATCAAGACCCCACAGCTGAGCAGGACGCGCAGTCAGCATCTGACAAAGAGCAGCAGATCAAGGCGTTGGTTTCGGAGCTGACAACTAGCCGGGAAGCGCAGCGTCGTGCTAGCAAGTCACTGGTGATGGCAATGAAAGAGCTCCAACACGCTAACGAGCTGGTCACTGAGGCCAAAGCGAGTGCTGGCACAGCATCGCGTGAAAACCAAGGGTATTTGGAGAAATTGCATATCCTTCAACGCGAGCTCCTGGACACTAAGCAGGCGATGGCTGAAGCGGTGACGTTGCAGCAGCAGGCCGACCATCTTAGCAGTGAGCTGGAGCGATCCAACAGCGCCATCGCTGACGCCCTGGCAGCCAACCGACAGATGAGCGAGGAAATCGAGGTGCTGCAACGGCGTGTGCACGAGCTGGAAGCCGAACTGGCAAGCATGGGTCTGTCCAAACGGGAATTGGAAACCGCTACAGCTACCATGTTGCAGGAGCTAGAACTGCTGCGCTCAGCAGTTCATAAAAACGATACGCAGCTGAAGGATGTTGCTGGTGCTGGTGGTGGCGGTGGTGGTAGCGGCAGTAGCGGCGGCAGCGGCAGCGGTGGTGATGACCATCATGCACATCGCAAGGATCGTGCGCTTTTGCTAGCACTTGAGTCGAAAATTGCAGTAGCAAACGGTCGTGAGAGTGAACTGGCACAAAAGCTAAAGGACATGCGAAACGTATTAGACGCCACGCGGAATTGGCAAAAAGAGGCAGAACAAGCGACGCAATTAGCGGTGCACGAAACAGAGAGTATTCGTCGACGATTGGCGCAAGCTGAACGGGAGCAGATGGAATTGCGCGCGCGTGAAAAGCACTCGTGTGAAACAGTGACACAACTTGAACACGAGCTGATGGTGCTGCGAAAAGAGCCGTTGCGATTACCGACGCCGCCACCCTCGACCGAGCTCACAATAGTGCCGGATACGGCCAACGTGTGGCGTACCGAAGTGGAGCAGTACAAGTTCAAGTGTGGCATCCTGGAGGAATCGGTGGCGTCGATGCGTCAGCAGATGCTTGAGCTGACGATGCTGCGTGAGCTCAACGACGATCTCACGCAGCAGCTGTCTCGTGCTAAAATGCAGCTGGTTGAGCTGCAGACCGGCGAGGAAATTCTCATCACCAATAGCAATGGACGACGTCGGTCCAAACCAGACTCGGCAGAAGTGCTCTACCGCGAGCTGGCTAAGCTGCAAAAAGTCAATCGCGACATTGAGGACGAGCGCGAGATGTTATCGCAGTCGCTGCAGGCGTACAAAGCCCGTGCTGAGGACCTTGATACTAAGCTCAAGGAGACAGCAGGGCAGCAGGCGGGCATGAAAGTGATTGAGATGCTGAAGCGTGATCGCGATCGTGAGCTGAAGGATCTTCGTGCTGAGGTCACACGTCTCAACGGCTTGGTCAGCCGACTGCAAGGGCGAGGCGTATAGACGGAGGCATGCGCGGATGGCAACAACCTCACGCGCCATGCGCCACTCTGAATCTGTAACTGCAGCTGCAACTGCAACTGCACTTTTGGCATCCGCACAGCGCACCTGTCCTCCTTTCCTCCTCTCTTTTCCCACGTCTTATTCATTTTCATTGTGTTGCTACTTTTCATTTCTCATCGATCAATATTGATAAAAGATTGTTGCATTTTTCGTTTCACGCGTGGAGCCTGTATTCAACACGGTGGTGGTAGTGGATAGGAGCAACAGTTTATTGCCGAGAATTTATGATTGCACATCGCAACGCTCCCCCCTCCCCTCTCACGCGTACACTCGCATATACTCACACACACCCATACACTTGACTGGCTGGTTCCTTTCCCTTTCTCGAAGACGTGGTTGCTGGATTGGATGTTGAGGGCTGCAGTATGCGGTTCAACGTTGCCATCGTTTCCATAACACGCGCGTCCACTTGCGTCAGGACCTGTAGCCGAAGCTGTAAAGCTTCGCGTGTTTCCTGCTGCATCTCGCTAATTTGCTCGTCACTCAGTTCCGCCAACATGTCCGAAAGCGGGACCGGTGTGAGTGCGGGAGCTGTAGGATCGAATAGCGGAATGAACTGCGGCAGCTCTGCTCCGTTTGCAGCAGCTGCTGCAGCAGCAGCAGTTCCAATAGACATAGGGACGTGCTGGCCTGACGGGTGATAGTGATGCGGCTACAAACAGTTATGAGAATAGAGCGTTATTTGGTAGTGGGTTGTTACTTGGAAGTATTCGGCCGGTGGCGGTGGTGGTGGTGGAGGGGGTGGTGGTGCAGGCGCAGCTGCTGGGTTTTGAAAGAGGCCAGCAAGTATGTTTCCAGCGTTTACCGGGAGTTGCCATTGCGCACCCTGGTTGTTCTGCGGCTGTTGCTGTTGTTGCGGCTGTTGTCCGGGTGCGGCAGCATTTGGCGCAGGCTGTGGCTGTCCAGCACGAGCCGGGTTTCGCGGCTGAGCTGCAGCCTCGTCGTTCTCCTCCAGGACAGACTGCCGACTGGAAGAGGAAACGTGTGAGTGAGTGTATTGTTTTCAGGCGGAGGAGGGGCAGTGTACCATGTGGGACAGCTTTGCTGACGCTCCAGCCACGACCGCAAGCATCGCAGGTGAAACCCGTGTCTGCAGCGCAATCGTTTGCAGACACCAGTATGGGGTTCGGCTGTCATCTCCTCACGGCACACGACACACACCTCGCCCTGGTTGAGTGCGTGTGCGGGGATGGTTTCGTAGCGATCGATATTTCGTCTTGCCGTGTGGTACTTCTGCAGATGGGTGATCCGACGCGCAAACGAACGGAACGTCATGTACAGATCGCGGATCAGGTAGAGCGGCAGACCGTAGAGTGTGAGGATCAGAGTGAAAAAGGCCACGTAAGCCACCAGCTTGACGAAATCTAACCAGAGGGTTGTAGGAGGGGAACGAGGAGAGGAGGGCGAGGATGGTACCGATGACTAGCTCTGAATAGAATACGTACATCGATTTCTCCTCCCAGGTGTCGACCTGATTCATGTCGACACAGTTGAGAGCATACCTGACCACCATTCCCAACAGCTCTGCTGACAGAATGGCGTACTGGAGGAGGGTGAGTGGAGGGAAGTGTGTGAGAAGTGTGTGAGAAGTGCGCGGGGAGGACACCGACCTCGAAACCAAATAGAACCCAAGTACCTGACTTTTCACTCTGGGTAACCACTTTTGAAGCATACCACATGTGTGCGGCTTCAACAAGAAGCAGCAGGGTGAGCAGCGACACGGTGCGTATGTGGAATATCTTGGTGGTGGCAGGTGTCTGGTCCATCTATGCGCGCGCGGATCAAGGTGAGCGTGACGAGGAGAGCACAGGGCACGCGTACAAAGGAGATACGATCCTGCAGCACCCAGTGAAAGACCTTGACGAACACGAGTACACCGAAGGTCATAAGGAAGGGAATGTCAAAGTCGTTGCGGAAGAGGGTCAAGGCCAGCAGCGTTTCGGTCAGTGCGTACCATGATTTCTCGTACAGATGCTGGAGGAGGGGGGAGAAGGAACACACATGAGCCGAACGCACACACTAGGCCCACAGCTCAGCACGTACCTCCACCTCGATGGCACGCAGCCGCCCGAAGAACAGGCGAGTAGCAACACGGCCCAGCAGGATGGCGATGAGCAGGGCCTGGTTTAGCAGCACGAGCAGGCAGGTGGCAGAGCGGGACAAGTGGATGCATGTGGCGAAGAAGTGGCGGCGTTCGAGATGTACATGGGCCACGGTGAGGCTGGTGAGCAGCGTTGTGGCGGCGCTGTACACGACAAGCCGCATGCTTTGGAGTAGCGTGCGACACGCTTTTGAACACACCGCCGCCGAAAGACGCGCTGCCATGCACAGCTGTGCCATGCCAGGCAGCAGCGACCCGCGCACACCGCCGCCGAAGGACGCGCTACCGCGCACGGAGAACACCGCCAAGTGCTTGTCGTCCACCACGCCACGATACACGCCGCGGGTGAGATCGCGGACGTGGTCGGTGGGCAGTGGCCAGACCTTGTGCGCCGATTCGCCCTTCAGCGGTGCGTCTGTCCTTGCGCAGAAGCACCTGCTGGCTGAACAGCTGTTCCGTCAGCATGCCTGCGGTGTGTCTCACACGCCTGCGGTGGACGTGTCGTCTGAGGCGAAGGGTGGCTATACGCGTAGCGATCTGCCGCTGTCGCTAGAACTGTCGAAACTACACCGCGTATGCTGTGCGTGCATGCTAGTGTCACTTGTCATGCGGGGTAGGAAGAAGAAATGGTACAGACACGCGTGTCTATTCTCTCGGATGCTTACATCGTCTTGGCGCGGGACCGAGACACAGCGCTGCGTCTTCTTGCTCAACGCACCTGCACCCCCGCGCTGCGGATGGAAACGGTGGATCAGCTGCAGGAAACTGTGCGGCGCATGGACACCCTGCTGAGACAACGACAACGCTTCAACGATCGTCTATTGGTGGTGCGTGCTCAGGTGGAAAGCTGCAAGGAGGAACAGGCGGCTGCTACTGAGCACGAGCGATGGCGACATCAACACGCTCCCCTTTCCCCACCTCCCACCAGTCCACCGCCGCGTCTGAAAGACGCACGTGGTCGTTCCAAATCACTCATGGGCATGTTGTCGATGGACATGGTGCATGTGGAGGACAACAGCGCTACAGGTGAGAAGAGAGGCCTGATGCGACGGATGGCCAGACGTGTGTTTGCTCTTGCTCGTCGATGATAGCAGAGCTATGTGTGTGTATTTAGTAGACAACAAAGACGCCCGCCCCCGGTGTCCATTCACCCCACTGGGACGGAGAAACCATGCGTGTGGCGCGCTGTTGCAACACCGCGCCCGTCTCGCCCATTGTTCTTTTGGCGGTGCGATTGTAGACACGTGTTTCACCACGGCACTCCAATCCTTCGCGCTGCTATCAAAGCGCTTGCCACGCGGTGTCTGCAATGGCAAAGCATGGTGCCACAAGGATGCGTGGTCGAATCAGCGGTGATATGCACCACTGCACTGCACTGCACTGCGCAGACACGTATGCTGCAGGATCCACGCGTCCTACTGCGCCATCACACGTTGTCTCCGCACGGTTCGTCACACTGGCTGGCAAAGTGTATGTGTGATGGAAACACGACAGGTAGTGCCTCATGCGATGCGATCTGTGGGCGGGATTGCTGTGTGGCGAGACATTGTGTGGCGCATAGACGTGTTGTGGATGTGGAAGTTGCGTGTCATCCCTGACAACTGGTTGAAGATTAAACCGTACACACCACCAGTCTATTGCTTTATGTGGTGGTGGTGATGGTGATGGTGATGGTGATGGCAATGGCGTTGATAGCAAAGTGATGAGCTGGTATGGTGTAACAAGTAGTTGTGGTCCAAGCCATCCACCACCACTACATCCTCTCCCGGCATAAGGCTCCTTGCAGAACCACAACACACCATTCTAGTGTGGCCCACGCCCGCAGACAGTTCTATTGCGGAGTGATCTCCTGGTACTGCTGGAATGGGCTGTTCACCGAGCGGCCTTCCCAAAGCGGCACAGCGCTGCGCACTACAAACTGCTTTCTTTCTTGTCCTCCTCCCACGCACCGCCACCGCCAGCATGCTGCTGCACCACACCACTTCCATTCTCATCCTTGTGCTCTGGCTAGCACAGCACCACACACCACCCGTGCTTGCTTCCCCAGGTGGACAGACTACCGCTGCTGTGTCCGAGCCCAATCCTCTCGCCGCCTATCCACGCTTCACTCGCAGAGTACAGATAGTCGAGAACAGCGACAGCGACAACCACAACAACGCACACACCATTGCCCATGCAGGACCGGTTGCCTGCAAGGTGGTGGTGGAGCAGGTCAAGCGGTCTCCTCAAAACCGTCCTTGGCCCCGTCACCTCTCCCCCCACCGTCGCTCCGCGCGCCTCAACCAGAAGACCGGTGCTGCCTTGTAAACGCAAGCGCCAGTCGATGAGCATACACGCGAGATTGTTGAGCCGGTCGCGAC
>QZWT01000394.1:0-12254 GCA_004114315.1 Cochlonema odontosperma
AGTGAAATGGAAAGTGATGCTGTTTGTTTTGCACATGACAGGCTCACCCTTGCGAGCCGCACGTGTGCCATGGCGCGACGTGAAGCCAGCCGTGCCGTTGCTCAGCGACAAAGAGCTGTGTGCGCACATCTATGCCGATCATCCTGTGGAGGGTGGGCATTGGGAGGTGCCAAGCTTCGACTATGACTCCAGCACCGCCTCCGACTACGAGCTTGATCTTGACGCGCTGCGACCACCGGCACAGGTATTCCACCCACCGCTCGCGAACAAAGCAGGAGAGTAGCAACTAGCCGGTACTGAACCACGACATGCGCGCCGCTGCTTTGGTGCAAGCGTATGAGGAGCGCGAGACTGTCGCTGTGGATGCTACCAGTTGTCTGCGAGACGGATTGAAGAAACGACAGTATTGGATGGTGGACGGATCGGTCGCTGTGTGTGAACAGGTAGGCCAATAGCCATGAAACTGTGCTCACCTTCAGACAGGCCAAATGACCGACACCTTAGTCATCAGAGAATCCATTTTTATGCTGCAAGGACGGCCGTCGGTGCTGTATAGAGCGTCGGACACCTGTGTCGCGGTGGCAGCCACACTACCGACACACTACTCGCTGTCAGAAGCTGTGGTGAGGAGCTATCTCACGTCGCTAGCCGAGCTGGGCACGCTGCTTACACTGCTACGCCATTCGTTCGAACGGTGCGGCAACAGAAACGTGCTCTTCCACGACTAACGGGTGCACCAGCTGTACAACCCTCACGGCAGAAAGCGTGGCAGTTGCTTTCACCAAGGAGCTGCGCATCTTCGAGCGACTGCTTTCGTTGGAGGAAACGGCGTTGGAGGAGAAATGCGTGTCTCGTCGTGGTACGTGCCGGTGACCGGTGCATTCTCATCTCTGTAGACCAACAGCACATCGTTTCGTTGCAGAAATTCCAGCAGCATGTAAAGCGTGAAAGCAGCTGGATATGGAAACTGGCGTCAGTCCCTGACATACTGACGCGTAAGTGGTTGTTCGCTATTGTGTGGTGTGATGCTGTTTGTAGAAACCGCGCATGTCATGCAGTGCACCATGCTGCTGGATCTGCTCGAAAGCATTGTGCTGGAAGTGCAAATGGTGCAAGGCGTCGAGGAAGCGCAAAGATATGTACACCTTCTCAAGGCCGCGCTGAAGCCGACGCTATGCATGCTGGATGAGTGGATGAACACTGGCTCGATACACGATCCCAATGAAGAGTTTGCTGCGTTTCAGTTGTCTCCTGCGTCCGACGAAGCCACGCCTGTGCGTGAAGATGCATCGTGCTGGCAAGACGTATACGCGTTCCGAGATCACATCCCTCGCTTGCTGAAGCCATGGTGTAACGCGCTCATGTATACGGCGAAATCTGCCCGCGTGCTTGCCATGCTGCTAGAGGTAGGCCGCGTGGTACAACGATGGTCGTCACCCGTCTAGGTAAAGCATCTGTCGCTGTCTAAATACGATTTCTTTGCTGCGCCGTCGCTTTACGCAACTCAGACGGTGCTGAAAAAGGAGGATTGCTATCAGCCGTCTGGCTATGCCATGCTCTCTGAGCTACTGCTACCGCCCGCACGCTCTGCAGTCCTCCAAGAACAACCACAGCCTCACCACATACTACCGATCGACCAGATCTTGCATAAGCATTGGCATATGTATATACAGCATCTCCGTGACACCGTGGATCACACTCTCATGGCGCTTCTGAAGAAGCGCAATCGGCTGCTGCGATGTTTCCAATTCTTGCACAACTTCTTCTACCACCTGGACGGCATGCTGACAGACGACTTTTGCCACGCACTGTTTGCATCGGTATGCGCTTGGTGTAGTTTGGAGTCTCATGTTTCCAGGACGATGCCCTTCTGCATGAGGTTCGGCAAATATTGCACACATCGGTGTCTCAAGGCAGTCCCGATGTCACTGTGGACGTTTGCAAAAGCAACACCGAACCATTGGAGAGCAGTGTTGTGGAGCGGTTTGACTTTACTGTGTCGGTAATGGCATGTCCATCGACACAACTTCATAACCACATGACAGGTCTCGCCGTTGATGCGCATATTTATTCCGCGGGAAGCGCTGCGCATCTACCAGTGCGTGTCTTTTTTTCTGTTGCGCTTGAAACGCACGCGGCATATTCTAAGCCAGAAGATGACTGTCAAGCTACGCGCGCAAAGCAGCTGCATGCCACGATTCCACCAAATCCGTTTTCTGATGCTGAACTTTGTTGGCAAGCTGTTTGGTTTTCTGATGACACAAGCACGTCCACTCGAGCGCTCCTCATGCTGACATTTTCCAGGTGTTGCACGTGGAAAGTGCACACTACCTGAAGCAAGTGTCAGAGTGTGCGGATATCGACAGTATCATTCGGCTGCATGACTCACACGTGCACCGAGTACGAGACCGTATGCTGCTGAACGATAAGGTTGACGCACAATGCTAGACACCGAACTGACCGACTTTCAGGTGCTTGTTGCGCTAGGCAATGCATTCACTGCAATCTTCCAACAAGCAGAGCAACTTAGTCAGCTTCCCTATGAGACACACGGCCACGGGCAGAAACTGCGCCAGCTTGCAGATGATTTTCAGGGTGTGAAGTTGTTTATTGGACGTGCCTTGCGTTTGTTGTCTTCGTCGGGAGATAACCAGAACTGTAGGCTATTGCGTACTCGCGTGCACAGTAGTAATCCACGTGTAGATGAAACGCTGGCACTTATCCTGGAGTAGCGACGCGGTGCAGTGTCTTGTAGTGTATCAGCGTGTCTGTAACAGATGTATGAAATGAACTGTGTTTGTGTTTGTGTTTGTGTCTGAGACCAAGATTATTGGATCAGCGACGATGGCATGCATGTAAATGCGTTGATAAGCCCTGTTTGCAGATGCAGCATATAGCCGCAGTCTCAGAAATAGTCTCACCATGTGTGCAATGCGTTCGTTCGAATGTCTGCACGTAGCTCAAACCGCCACGCACGTCCTGCAAGTGGCCCTCAGCCATGCCCCGCGCAACTGTTTCAACGAACGGTATCGTCGACAGGCTGGTGGCTGCATCGTCTTATGCTGCCAGAATGTGGCAAGAACTGCGGGATTGCTTCCAGCACTTGCCTGAGGGTGTTCGTGTGGTCGTATTAGAAGCGCAGGGTGACATATTCACTGCCGGGCTTGATTGTACCTCGTCAACCACCGGCTGCTGAAGTAATGTGAAGTGAAGGAGTCAGCAGAAATACTGAAGATCAATGCAAACGAGGACGTGGCACGACAGGCGATAAAAATTCGCCAAGGCATTATGGTAAGCAGCAGCATGCGCCGCCCTGTACAACAAAGTATCAGGGCTATCAGGAAGCTATATCTGCACTTGAAAAGTGCATGGTGCCGGTGATTGTGTGTGTCCACGGGCCATGTATCGGCGCGGGTGTCGATCTTATCACCGCGTGCGATATACGTTTCTGCACGCAACAGTCTTCATTCTCGGTCAAGGTGCTGTTGTTGCTGCTAAATAGTAAATGCTGACGCGGTTGCAGGAAGTGGACATCGGAATTGCCGCCGACGTTGGAACACTTCAACGTCTGCCAAAGGTGGCCAGCTCTGCAAGCTGGGTGCGAGATGTTTGCTTCACCGGTCGCACTGTTTCGGCACACGAAGCAATGCAGTTTGGCTTGGTGAGCAAACTATTCGCTAGCAGGCAGCAGATGAAAGGTAGAGCAGACCGCGACACATATCTCTTACTGGCTGAAAAGATGAAGCACACGCCATGGCAGTGCTGATTGCGACAAAGTCGCCTGTCGCGATTACCGGGACGAAACACTTGTTGAACTACTCCAGAGACCATTCGGTGGAGGAGGGGCTTTCATACACCGCGCTATGGAACGCTAGCATGCTACAGACAAAGGTACCGATTGGCGTGTCGATGGCTCACCCGCGAAGGATGTTCGTACCGCTGTAGCCAGTGTGCTCAGCAAGAAGACCCCCTGCTTTGCTAAGCTATAATACCGGGTGCTATAGATGTCCACTGCGCCACCCTGCCGATCTGTACTACTCCATAGTCTGCTGGAACATACAATATACACGCTACCAGAGACAGGCGTGCCATTGGCACATGTGTTCCGTTTCCCATTGTCGTCGAGGAAACTCAGCTTCAGCTGTCTTGGTAGCCGCAATAGAGCCACGATCTCCACCACACGGTTGCCAGTGTTAGCTTCCAGAAGGCGTGACTACGTGTTGTGTGGGCTGTCTGCGAAGCGGTGTGTTGCCAACTCCTGTGTGCGTGTGTGTACGTATTTGCTGTAAGATGTTTGTGCATAAGGCTGCAGCAATAATGATGCGTCAAACACGATGCGTACACACTGCAAGCAGATACAAACAAGTGCGTTCCATGAGCTGGCTTTTGACGTCAGCAGGCGTGCTTGCGTCAGGGATTGCAGGCTACGCTCTTTTGTCAGAGCGAGCGGATGTGTATGCAGACGAGACCGTGCGCTATCCATCTCCGCCCTCTCAGGAGCTGGCAGCTGAGGTCGCGCTGAAGTACGAATGGAGCAAGTCGCCACGGGTGTTGGTGTTTGGTAGCAATCAGTAAGTATCCTGTTGCTTGTATCACGCGTGATTCAATGCAGACACGGATTGGTTGCGCCCGACGCTATGCAAATCGATGCGGTAACGCAGGCGAAACCTCTTGTCAATCTTGATGGACGTGTGCTGCGTGCAATTTCGTTTGCGAAGGATCATGCTGGTTCCAACCGTCTGCACATCGAAGCATCCTCACCGTTCTGTAGCTGCCGTCGACATCAACGGGAACCTGTATCAGTGGGGTGCAAAGTTCTCAGGCAGCCATATTGGACCGGTACTTTCCGTCGAAGGGCAAGATATTGTGGAAATTGCACTCAGGTAGGGCTTAAGCACACGCACATTTGCAAGACACCAGTGGTTTAGCGAGTGTCAAGTGTACGCTCGCACTAGAAAGGGCAAATTGCTCGTCGTTTCTGCACAGCAGCCGCAGCAGCCACAGCAAGTGCCAGGAACAGCACATAGCGTCGGTATACGCGATTCATCTGGGTGGATGGGTCGGTGGTGGCCTTTCGGAAGTCGTGCCACAAACGATGCGGCTTTCAGCGAAATGCAATTACAAGAGGCTTTGTTAAACGAAAGGTGCCACACACTTGCATCCCTATGCTAACGAGACAGACCGCTGCAAATGGCAGCTGGAAAACATCACGTGGCTGTAGTTACCTCAAGGGGGCGCGTGTTTACTGCAGCTGCAGACGCTAAAGGCAACCAATGTGGACAGCTAGGCCGTGATTGCTCTGTAGCATCCAACGCCACAGAACGTACAAGCGAAACGACCGCATCCGAATGTTCACCGGCAGACCAGCTTGCGCTTACACGCGTTGCAGAGCTACCGTTATCGGCGAAGGTTGCATGTGGTGACGCGCACACGCTGGTGTTGACGAACGATGGGGAGGTGTATGGATTCGGGACCAATGCGTGGGGCCAGCTGGCGCAAGGCAATTTCACGGAAAAAACTGCCGTTTTACCAGAGCCCACGAAGATACAAATACTGCAAGACAGAGTTGTGGACATTGCAGCTGGCGGCATGAACTCGTTGTTCGTTACTGCAAAAGGCTCTGGCAGCATGCTCGAAAGCACGCCCGGATCACTGAGGGTGTGGATGTGTGGAATGGGGCAATGGGGACAGCTGGGGAACGGCGTGGTAACTACTCTCCGCGGGAAAATGATGCTTATTCCAACCACTGCGGTAGTGGAACCATCTGCAGGGAACGCCGGTCAAAGTCAAGCCACTTTCCGATCTTGTGGAATGTAACCGTTCTGAGTGTTTCGCTTGCTCACCTAGACAAGATTCAGAGAAGAAGGGTTGTTCAGTCTCCATCTATCCCAGAACGATTACTGTTGGACGAGCACACACAGCAATCATTCTCGGAAACGGGTGTGACGACGGCGAGTGTAGTGCGCAGGATATCATGGTGTGGGGCCGCAACAGCGAAGGACAATGCGGCACAGGAAAGCGGAACCACTTGGCAACGCCCAGTTTCCCAGTGCGCACTGCCAGTACAGATGGAAACCTTGCCCTGCCCTATATGCAGGTGGCGCGAGAGCGCTGGGTGACTATGGATGGGCGCCGCTATCGTGTGCGCACTGAAGTGGTGGCTGGTGCAGATGTCACTGCAGTATACGACGTATTGGCGGGGTAAGCGAAGTGGGCTAGCTGCACACATAACTGTGTGTGTGAGTATTGTAAAACAGTCTGTTTAGATGTTGGTAACGGAGACGTTCACAGCCGTGATTCAAGGAGGTCATTCAGTGTGTGTGATGAAGCCATTGTGCATACCACATACCGCGGTCCAACTGCTCAGTCCGCTGCTGTGTGGTTGATGCTATGGCTGAGCAACGCGACCATCCTCTGCAACTGGTGTCGTTGCATTGGTATGTGTGTGCGTGTGTGTGGATCAGCCAAGGCGTGTACGCTTAACACCCGTTTTCGTGTCTATTTCCGCGTATTACTGCGATGGAATCGCCATCTGCTGCCACATCCATTTCATCGCTAGCCATGCTGCAGAATATCAGGGACGAAGCGGATACTCCTTCGTTTCGGCGAGACACGCCTTGCCAGCACTTGCCATCTCTAAACCGCCTCACAGCCGTCTTCGTGTCCGTCCCCAGTGGATGTCTGTTCCTTGCTGGTGCAATTGTGGAGAAGCACGAACGGATTGTCGAGCAGATGCTGGCCAAATGATTGTGGCGCGCGCTTTTCAACAGCCAGTCTCGATTCGCCACACTCCGCGGCAACACCGTTGGCAAGAATGAGTACTTTGCGGCTGTTTGTGCGCATACGCTAATCGATTTGCGGGTGTAGCTGGCTCAAATAGCAAGGTGTGCCCGGCGGTGCTTGCAACTGGTCTCATCCTGTGTCGCAGCGCTCTGAATTCCGGAAACAGCTGAAAGGCTATGTTGGGTTCGCAAACCTTCCCAACCAGGTGCACAGAAAGGCGATAAAGAAGGGATTCAGCTTCACAATGATGGTGGTTGGTGGGTGCTCTTGGAGACAGGCGTGAGGGATGTCGCTGATCATCACAGGCGAGTCGGGGCTGGGAAAGTCAACGCTGGTGAACACGCTCTTCAACACTACCTTGTATCCAGAAAAAATGGATGCGGAGCTGTCTTCAGAAGTGCCAAAGACAGTGGAAATCCAGAGCATCAGCGCCGGTGGGTGAATGCGTGCTTTGTTCAGGCGGCGTTGTGTATTCACGCTGGAGGAACTGTATCATGCCACGCGCGCGACAGACCTACACGAGAACGGCATCTCTCTCAAACTTACCGTTGTGGACACGCCTGGGTTCGGCGACTTCATTAATAACGAGGAATCTTGGCGTCCTATCTTGGAAAATATTGAGGCGCGCTTCGATGCCTATCTTGAGCAAGAGAATCGTGTCAACCGTCAGCGTATTGTTGACAACCGTGTGCACGCATGTCTTTACTTTATCACACCCACGGGTCATGCGTAGGTGGTCTTTGCGGTTAGCTGCGGCTGTTGGCTGTGGCTGCTGGCTGATCGGGCTATGGGATGTAGGTTGAAACCGTTGGATATTGAATTCATGCGGCGCCTGCACACGCGTGTGAACCTAATACCGATCATCGCTAAGTCCGACACAATGACTGAGGATGAAATCTCGCTGTTCAAAAAGAGAGTAAGGGCTTGCACGCGTGGTGCATGTGTGTGACCGTGAATGACGGGCGATCCGTAGATCATAGAGGATATCGATCTGCATCGTATTCAAGTCTTCCGTCCCCCCGAGTCTGAGTATGACGATCAAGAGACAATTGCACTCAACCGCGACATCATGGGAAAAATGCCTTTTGCCATTGTCGGAAGCAACACGGAGGTGGAGTCGAACGGTCGCCTCGTGCGTGGGCGCCGCTATCCCTGGGGAGTGATTGAGGTCGACAACGAGCAGCACAACGACTTTGTGAAACTGCGCCAGATGCTGGTGCGCACACACATGGAGGAGCTCAAACAGTATACCGCCGATGTCATTTACGAGAACTATCGCACGCAAAAGCTCGAATCGCTCGGCATCACGCAGGACCCAATGGTGTTCCAGGAAGTGAATCCAGTGTCTCGCATGGAAGAGGAAAAGCGTATGCACGAGAACAAGATGCAGAAAATGGAAGCGGAGATGTTGATGGTGTTCCAGCAAAAGGTGCAGGAAAAAGAAGCGAAACTGAAACAAAGCGAGGACGAATTGTACGCGCGCCATCGGGAGATGAAAGAAGCGCTGGAGAGACAGCGCATGGATTTGGAAGAGAAGAAACGGCGCCTTGAAGCGAGTGGCCGTGTGATCGGCATGCAGGGGTCTCAGGCAATCCCCAACAAGAAGAAGGGATTTGGATTCAACAAGTGACCCGCCGTCCGATTTACCACGTTGCCGACGCCTACTTTATTCCAAAGCGAGTGCCAGGCGAGTGGCAAATACATAGTCATTGCAGCACACATCTGGTGACACACCTTCTCCCCCTTCCCCTCCTCACTGGACGATTGCACGGTGCTGTCTGTGCGGGTTTAGTCCTGTTTTGCGAGGCACGGATGCATGTGGCAGTGAACAGTGGAACATTCGCACGAGAACAAGCAATTGGCGGCACAACACCAGACAATGACACGCCTCTCTTGCTGAACTGCTTTTGTGTGGTCTACCGTCTTGGCAACGAGCCGCACTTTCGATGGGCACATGCATGTCATCTGCATTCTGGAATGCTGCTTCTCTCGCACGGCAGCAGTGCTTCACTCCATCCACACCACTTTCGCGTCATTGTGCACACACATCCACATGTTCTGTTCCATTTGCCACAGCGGCATTTGATAAATCAACACTGTCGTGTGTGTTCTCATCCAGGCGGAGAGACCAATAGCGCATCCGTGCTTTCATCACTTTGACTCCGTTAGCTTTTCCAAACCAGTGCACATGTCCTCCACCGCCCCGCCTCGGAAAACAAAAGAACAGCTGCAGACGGAGATTTGTATGCTTGAAGGTACGCTTGGCTGTAGCGGTTTCCGAAAAGTGTATTCATCTCTGTTTCACCAGCGGCGATTGCTCGCAGAACGCACTCCTTGTTGACAGGCAAAGCGCACGCCCACTGGCCTAAACCTCGTGCTGCACCCTATAGCGTCTCTCGCTCTGGAAACATGGTGTACAGGCCGAAGCCGCCATCGTCTGTATCTGCATGTAGGACCAACTGCTGCGCTCGATGTGGTGGTGGTGGTGGTGGTGGTCAGTGTTTTCATTTCAGCTGCGACTGTAGTATTAACTGCCCCGACAACCCTTATTCCTCGCCGAGCTACTCACACACAGCCTTCTTGTCATGCGCCGTCAGGTAGTGTACAGCACTACCGGTGCGGCTCTGTAGCTTTCTGTAGATTGGACGTTTACGCAGCGAGGAAATGCCGATGGCACTCATCACCCATCGAGCAACAAACTGCTTAGAAAAGATGTGCATGGTCGCAGTTTGTGTGGGACCCCATGCTGCTGATTATTGTGTGCAGGGGCCCAGTGTACAGAAACAGCTGCGCGCAGGTCGCCCAAGAGGCTGTTCTCGAAGGGAACAACGTCCACACCTCCCAAGCGCAACGACTCCGCATCGTTCACATCAAAGTCACTCTTCAATTAACTACCACTAACCTTCGTGTAGCATACCCGACGGGAGACCATGCAAATACTTCGCCAAGCTGGGTAATGTTTGCCGGGAGTCGCTGGAGAGGTGTGTGTGCTCACCTGCCCAGGTCGTTGCAGAAATGAGGGGCGATGTCGGTATGTGCATGACCGAACTAGACTGCCGCTCTGCTCGCACTACCTCCACCACCGTTGCGAGCGCACTGATTGCCGCTTCTCGCATACGCCCACGCCCGGGAACCAGCCGCATTGCCAGCACTTCCAACGCGGCACCTGCACCAACGAGTTGTGTCGTTATGCGCACGTGCATGTCAATGGGAAAGCACCTGTGTGCCTGCCTTTTGCGCGCACTGGCTTTTGCGGCAAGGGGCTGGACTGCACCTCGCGCCATATCCGTATTTGCCCAGAATTTGATCAGAGTGGCCAGTGTCCATTGTCTACTAATTGCTCCCTGCCCCACATACAGCGCAAAACAAAGTGTGTCAAAAAAGACGGCGACGCGCAGAAGCGTTCTGGAAAGACGACGCCTCTTCTGACGGACGAAGTGGATATTCGTCCTCATTTTTCTGACACCGATGAGATTGTCGATTCCGACGTGTGGGCTAACGACTTTGTAGCCTTGAGTGCTGGCGCAAGTGATTCCTTTTCTAGCTCCGAGGCTAGCGACAGCGGCAGCGGCAGCGATGCGCAGAGCTTGGAAAATAAGAGGCAAGAGGATGACGCGTTTGCCACTATATCAGAACAATTGCGGCTGAGAGTGGCCGATAATGTAGTGCAAAGACATAGGGCTGTTATTGTATTGGACTGACGATACGCTTGTTGTCGTATGCATACCTTGTATGGGGGACGGGATTGGTATGTACATCACTATCTCGGACACAGAGAATAAACCGCATTCTCACCCGAGAGCACACACTGGCTTCCGGCCAGAGCAGCATTGCGGGTGCTTGCCACGTCAGAGCCGGGCCTTGATCAGACTCTGCATCCATTCACCCTTGTTGTCGCTCTCGTTGTAGCGCTCCCAGTCCACGGCGATGGGAGAGTACAGCATCTCGTCTGGGATGCCAAACGCCTGGATCAAGCCCACGATGCTGGGCGAGAGTGTGCGGACAGCTTCGCATATGCGTTCGTTCAAGCCGGCAGCGACATCCTTTGAGATCAGGCCGCGGGTGAGATACCAGACGGCGTCACGCTCGATGATGGATACTGCCCACAGATAGCACACATCCGTCAGCACCGAGCGGACTTTGACGTCGGGACAGGTGCGGATCACCTCGAGGAACGCGTCGTGGCAAATGCGTTCGCCATAGATGCGAGCACACTGCTGTACCAGATCGCTTTCCTCCATCATCCACACATCGAAGATCGACTTTCCGTTGGACATGCCGGTTTCGATGCGTTTGGAAAGTTCGGCAACGAGCATGGCGCTCTGTTCGCGCATCAGATCGGCCATCCCTTCGATCGAGTCTACATCACCGCGCTGACCACGCGGCAGGACTTCTACGCCACTGCTCACCGCTTCCAGCAGCTCTTTGGCCACTTTCTGCATGAGCACACTGTTGTCGCCCTCAGCGGTCATTCCTGCATGGCTGAACCCGGTGATGCTGCCAAGACGACTGACACGTAGGTAACCTTGGCCTCCACAGCGCTCACGGCAGATACTGCCAACACGTTCTGTGTGCCAGGTGACCAGCGGCTTGATGACGCAGCAGCCGCGGATCACATAGCCTGGCTCTGACGCGGGATTTGCCCATATGCGCTTTACATAGGTCAGGCCGAAGTTGAGTGCGTAGGTGCGTGCCAGGAGGGGAAACAATGCGCGCTGTTGCAGCTGGTAGGCGAGGATGGGGGTGTCGGAAAGGCCGGTGGAGCCGACGGTGCGGCGTGTCATGGCGTACCGCATGGCAATACTTAGTCCGAGTTTGCAACCGCTGATGCTCATGCTTGCGATGCACAGACGACCGGACAGGAGCTGATCGGCCACGCGGATAAAGCGTGCACGCCGACCATTGATCTGGCTGACGAAACTGCCATCCTCACGCACATCGGAGTGACGGTTTAGAAGATTGACGCGGGGAATGCGCACATGGTCGAATCGTAGAATCGCATTGTCCACACCGTCTAGGTCCATTTTGCGACCCATATCGCGGATTGTCACGCCTGGCAATGCGTGCAGCTGTTCGTCCCGAATGGGCACCACAAAGGCATGGATGCCCTCCCACTTGTTGTTCACCTGTAGCTGTGCAAAGACAATGCAGTAGCGCGCATGGATAGCACCATTGGTGATCTAGGGGAGGGGGAGGGGGAGGGGGAAGGAAGGATGAGAGGCGAGGGCACAAAAGGGACACACCCAGTATTTTTGGCTCTTTGTAGTGGGCGAGTGGATGACGAATTCTTTCGTTTTCGGGTCGTAGATTGCGGTTGTTTCCATTTCGATGGCGTTGTTGCCGTAGCCAAGCTCTGTGAGACCAAAACAGCCGGTAGCACGCACGGTGTCGATATTGGGGATCAAGTGACGGTGACGTTCGGTGCCTAACTTGACTAACGTGCCACCAAACTTGCATATGGTGAGTGGGGG
>QZWT01000037.1:0-50136 GCA_004114315.1 Cochlonema odontosperma
CACGATAACGCACACGCGCAGCAACAGCAGCAGCAGCGACATGGGCGGCGCAAGGAAAAGAAAGGTACACGCTGGCTTATGTCAGACACCAAAACACGCGGCAGCAGAAAGAAAAAGAAAAAAAGCCCACCACTGCGAACACACAGACGCATAATGTGAGTTTGTGGTGGAGGAGGTGGAGGCGGAGGTGGAGGTTAAGGAGATGGAAGTAGTGGAAGTGGTGGAAGCAGTGGTAGAAGTGGAAGTGGTTGCATACATGCACGCCACTGCGTTGCTGTGTATGCGGGAGATCCCTTCTGCGCGTGTATGCTCACAGCCGTAAACACAGACAGAATGTCACAACACATGTGTAGACAACGAACAGCAGCGCATCCACACACAGACGTGGAAGAGATGGGAAGAGATGGGAAGAGATGGGAAGAGATGGCAGCAGCAAGGCAAGCTGGCCATCCGCCGCTTTCCACCACTTCCACACACGCACACACACACAAACGAAGAAGGAAAGAAAGAAAACATCGCCGTCCCGTGTCTTGCTTCTCCGTTCCATAACAGGCCTCGTCGCAGCAGGCCCCATCGCACCAAGCCAAGGCGCATAGACGCACGGAAGCGCGGTGGGCACACACGCTGCGCAGTGGTGGCACGCGCTTTTTTTCTGCCTTGTACGTGTCGCTTGCCTGCCTGCCCGCCTGCCTGCCACGTCGATGCCCATGAAGTACATTCTCGTGTCCGGCGGTGTGATATCTGGCATCGGCAAAGGCGTCATCGCCTCTTCCACTGGGCTGCTGCTGAAGATGCGTGGCTTGCGTGTCACCGCCATCAAGATCGACCCCTACCTCAACATTGACGCTGGTACCCTGTCTCCGCTCGACCACGGTACCCTTCCCCAACGCACCACCATTCTCCCCAACTCACATACACACACATCCGCGCTGGCACAGGTGAGGTATTCGTGCTTGATGACGGTGGTGAGGTGGACTTGGATCTGGGTAACTACGAACGGTACTTGGACATCCAACTGAACCGTGATAATAACATCACTACTGGAAAAATATACCGTAATGTCATTGAAAAAGAGGTGCGTGAACCGTGTCGGTGTGCCGCCGTGTCTGTACACAGTGTGCCTCTGCTCACAACGCATACATCGACCGCCTGCTGACACCTATGGTGATAGCGTCGTGGTGACTATCTTGGGAAAACGGTGCAAGTCGTGCCACACGTCACCGATGAGATTCAGGAGTGGGTGGAACGGGTGGCGAAGATCCCTGTCGACCAAAGTGGACAAACCCCACAGGTGTGCATCATTGAGGTACAAGGCTTTGCTCCCCCTCCCTTCCTCCCTCCTTCTTTTGTAATCGCATGGTAGCTGGGCGGCACTGTAGGAGATATCGAGTCTGCACCGTTTGTAGAAGCTATGCGCCAGTTCCAATTCCGTGTGGGTCCAGAAAACTTTGCCTTGATCCACGTGTCGCTGGTGCCTATTGTCGGCTCGGTGGGTGAGCAGAAGACAAAGCCAACACAGGCTTCAGTGCGCGATTTGCGGGGCTTGGGTCTCATTCCCCACCTGATTGCCTGTCGCTGTGCACAGCCGTTGGAAGACAGCATCCGCCAGAAAATATCCATGTTCTGCCATGTTGCTGCCGAACAGGTGCTAGGTGTACATGACTGCAAATCAACATACCATGTGCCTTTGCTGCTGCAACACCAGGGCCTGGTCAATGTACTGTCCCGGACATTGGCATTGCCTGCCATCGAAGCCACCCTTACCACTTCCGAGCTTGCCTACGGCCAGCATCTGCTGGCGGACTGGACGCAGTTGACGACAAACAAGGAGCGCGCTTTCGGCGATGTTCGCATTGCGCTCGTCGGCAAGTACACCAATCTCCAAGACTCATACATCTCCGTCGTGAAATCGCTGGAGCACGCTGCCATGGCCTGCGGCAAGACCTTGGTCATCGAGGTATGGCTCTCCCGCAAACATACCCCTTTCTTTCTTGCTCGTGCACACCATCTCACCCCAACGACAGTGGGTCGAAGCCTCGGATCTGGAACTGGGAAATGCGACACAGACGCCGGTTAAGTACCACTCTGCGTGGCAGCAAGTATGCTCTGCCAAGTAAGTGCTACACACAGCGCTTCGCAGAAGCAGTCCATGTCACCAGCGGTGGCTGACCGGTGCATAGCGGCATTCTGGTGCCAGGTGGATTTGGCACGCGTGGTGTTGAAGGCAAAATTGCTGCGTGCAAATGGGCGCGTGAACAGAAAGTGCCGTTCCTCGGCATTTGCCTTGGTCTGCAGGCGGCAGTCATCGAATTTGCTCGGAACGTGTGTGAGCTTGCTGGTAAGCTGTGCACCTCCTCCTCTGCGACTGCATAGAAAACGGTGTATGCCTAATACGCGATGGATTGGTTCGGCGAGTTAGACGCGCAGAGTACTGAGTTCGACGAGAAGACGCCACATCCTGTGGTCATATACATGCCCGAGATCAACCGCGAACAGATGGGCGGCACCATGCGGCTGGGACAGCGTGCAACCGTCTTCCAAGCCGGCTCAGAAAAGCAAAGCGCCATTCGTAGGTGTTCCTTTTCGGTGCTATGTCACCTGTATCTTGTCTCGATTACTCACGCCTTCTTTCACTTGGTGTGTGCCGTTGTGTACCGTTGTGGGCGTGACATACAGGCCGACTCTATAATGGTGCTGCGCGAGTGGAAGAAAGACATCGACACCGCTACGAAGTCAATCCAGAATACGTCAAATCCTTGGAAGCGCGCGGTCTGCACTTTGTTGGACGGGATGACGGAGAAGGCGACCGTATGGAAATCCTAGAACTGGCCAACCACCCATACTTTGTCGCCACACAGTACCACCCCGAATATTTATCGCGGCCTCTGCGACCAAGCCCACCTTTCCATGGCCTAATTCTTGCGGCTGCTGGCATGCTCCAAGAATGGCAAGGAAAAGCAAAAAAATAGAACGTGTAAAATGGCGCTAGTAAATACCGATGGCTAAATGCATAAATTGTTGTGTGGTACAGTAGAACCCCTTGCAATCAACAGCTTCGGACCAAGATGAACTCGCCGATCTAAAGAGGTTCTACGGCAGTCGGACAGACACGCAACACTGTCATCGCCGCAATCTCATGTATACCCCTTTCCGTCGCTATCGCCGTCACCGTTAGCGAACATTATACATTGGCACGTGCGAAGTCACACACATACCGGAACTCGGCGCGACCTAATAGCATGTTCCCACTGAGCAATTCTCGCTTGGCGCTCCTTTTTCGACCATTTAATCACAAGCCATATTCGCACCATCCATCGCCCGTCTTCTTACCTGTATTTCCTCAGCGGAAAGGAGCGCAAAAGCGACTTCTGCGTCTTCGCTATCGTCGTCACACGAAAGCCTTGTATCTGGATCTGGATCTGGGTCTGCAGGGTGACGATGTAGTCCATACTGTTGTTGCTCCAACTGATGCTCCAACAATGCACGGTTAGTGTCCTGCTGGCACTGCGCCATTAGGTATTCAGAAGCATAGCCCGCAAGCAGTTGTGTGGAAGACTGTTCTGTCTTGGCTTCCACGAGCACTACTCGCTTACTATCATCATCGTCACCATCCCCATCTAAAACACGCGTAACAAATCGGTAACGTTTCGCGCGCTCTTTCTCATGGCGATCAAACGCCGGGGGTTTCGGATCGGATGTGATCGTGGATACTTTCGCGCATTCATACATCCCCACGCGAAGATTGGAAAATTCCGAGGGACAATGGTATACATGGTGGGAATGCTGCACCGCCACTTGCGCAAGATCTGCAACAGATGGCGTTATCCATGCTACCCCGTCATCATTGCCATCACTGCCATTGTTTTCACGTAGCGCCATGCTGTCGCTAGCTGTGGATGCCCACTGTCTCTCAGTAGGGTCTTTCACAGGGTCAGGACCAAGACCAGGACCAGGACCAGAATCAAGTTGAGAATGAGACCGTAACACTTCAGGCGGACTTGGATCAGCATGTATATCACGAGCGGAATCGGCGAACAGCAATGTACTATCCAACTCACCGAATAGCTTATCTGACGAACTCACTTCCATTCCCGTGACATCTTTCATGCACTGAATGGCAATGTATGACAGCACACTTGCTAACCATCCGCGTCCATCTTTTAACGGAGGTTTTAGTTTCAAGTTCTGAATAGCGTAATCGTTGAGCGCACATCGCAGTTCCTTCAAGCGGTGGATCACGCTGGCTGCGCGTCCGGTACAACCGGCCATTTGTGCCACATACTGAGCCTGCGCATTCGACAAATGATGCTCGGTAACCGCTTCCAGACCGAGAATAAGCGAAGCAGCAGCCGTAGCCTCCGGCCGCCGTCCAGTAGAAATGCCAGCGCGATGTGCATACACCAAAAACACATAGGCGAACTTGGCCATATCACGGTGATGCTTTAACGCGAGCGCAGTCGGCACTTCCGATAACAACGGACTCGCATCACCACTCTCCAAGCGCAAACAGACGCGATTCACCATAGGACCAAGAAACAACACAGGTTCCTGGTGATGGTAGCAACACCCCAGTATCTCGCGCAGCCAGCAATAAACACGTCCCAACAGAAACACATCGACTTCAGCTATGCGCTACAGCGAATGGGACTGCGTTAGGTAGACGGATACTGTCCGCTACTCACCGCAATGCTGGAGAAGGTTATTGGCACACCCTGTTCGCGCGCCACCAAATAGTGGAGCGCGCTGACAACCACACGACCGCGGTATCCAGAAAACTGCCAGCTCGTCTTGTTCGACAACTGGTCCAAAAGTGTCTTGATGCGCGGCTCGTTCCCTGAAAGGTTGAGGAGAGCAGCCAGCTGCTGACTGAATTTGAGCGCGGCAGTCTAGAAAGAGAGTGGATTAGCTGCTGACTCCGTTCGCTTGCACGCGTAAACATGCGCGCGCGCACACAGCAAGCCATGGACCAGGAAGCGCTACCACGGAGCATTACATAGACGGAAGCGTCGCTTTTGAACATGCATCTGCGGTTGCCGATGCGTACTATAGTGTGTGGGTGGCTGAGGGAAGGAGCTGCAGATGAGAATTTAACGGACAGATCCTCCTCGAGCAGCCCGTCACCCTGGTACACAAGGCTTCCTGTGGCTTCCGTGCCGCATTCCAAGCACGTCGGTGTATAGCCACCTTGCGGTGTGACAAAGGCTAGGCCTCCGCAGCAAAGGCATGGCTCAGGCATAGTGCATGGAAGAGGAGAAGGCGAGAATGCACGTCACCCGCATGGTTCACGCGCGCAGAGTCTTTTGCTGACGAAGGAATGCCAATCACGCGCATCTGCCTAGAAGTTGGGAAGCAGTGAAACGCGTTGACGACCACAGGCGCAGGACATAGACGGCAGCAGTGAGAAGGTGATCCGATGTTGGATTGACCGTTAGATTGCATAGCGAAAAGCAGCAGCATCCACGAATAGAACGAATACTAGCATGCTGAAGCGGTGGTGTGGAAGAAAGCAAGCGCGCATGACGCGTAAACTCACAGTGTGTATTTGGGATGCGCGTGATAGAGGGACAGGGATAGCGTGGCTGTGTTTCTGACGCATGTGGCGCTAGCACCCACTGTCCTCATCGCATCCTGTCACAATGCCAGGAACCATTAGAAGTAAAGATATATACGAACAAGCATCTTCAGCATCATTTTGCGCTTATTCCTCTTCTGAATCCTTGCTGGTGGTCACATTATCACAGCGCTCAGGCTGCTTGTCCACAGACGAGGGAGAAAGTGTCCTGACAGTCGTTTGCAATTCAGCCACCAATCGCTCAAGCGTTATAATGCGAGATTCGTGCCGCTCCAGCGACTTCACCAGCTCTTCGTTTTGGTCTTTGAGTGCGGTCAATTCATGTCCATGCTACATGGGGATCATCAGTGATGCGCACACAACTATAAACGACGCATACATCCACAGGAGCATGAGCGGTGATAGCCGGCGAGTGCGCTGGTGGAAGCGACGGCGACCGACCGTTCAGCCCGAGCCCACCTAGGCTGGGAGATTTTGGGGGCATGAGACTGGCCGCATGCGTGCTCGATGCATGCGCAAGGGAGCGGCTTGCGTTTGGCGACAACGAAGCTTCCAGGTTGACGGAATTCCTTGGGCTTGCGTTGAACGGTTTCGACGTGAATCCGTCTCGCAGATCCATCAGTTTTGGATCGGCATTCTGTCCGGAGAAATACTCGTCGGCAGTCAAGGATGCTTCGCCGCTGAACGTGGGCGGGTAAATATCCGCTTGGAAGGTGTCGGCCTTTCCGTATACAGAAAAGATTGGCTTTGTTCGTGGCACGCGGGGCACACGGAGCACGCATTACCTTTCGCGGCACGGTGAATGACACCGGCTCAATGCTGTTGCTTCCAACTTTGTATGCGCGAGCGATCTCGCAATCGCTGTAGTTCAGGCCACGCTTTGGCATAAAGCCAACACCCTTTTGCGGCTCCGTGGACTTGTACTCGCTTAGCGGGAAAAGATCTGCATTTTCAACTTCGAAGTACCGGATGTTGCCATCGCTGCATTAGGGCAAAGTGGTGAGGCAGCGTTAGTATCCATAGCACAGTGCGCACACGCAGAGAGGGGGAAAGAGGTACCCTTTGCCAGCGAGGAATAGAACCTTCGTGTCTACATCGAAGCTTGGAACGAGCACGCCAGCGGACTGATCAATGCCGATGGTTTTTACGGGCTGAGAGAAGTTGTCCAGGCTCCAGATGCACACCTGGCGCTCGCTGGTGCGTGAAAAGCCAGTGGTGGCCAAGTGTTTGTTGTCTCCCAGCCATACCACGCGGGACCCCTTGATCCCTTGATGGCCGTCAGTCTCCTGCGGGCGGGTCAGAACTCCGTATCCCGACACAAGCACACGGAAGAGGAGGAGGAGGAGGAGGAGGCGAGGGAAACAACACTACATGTATGGCCTTATTAGAGCGCACGTCCAGAATGCGGAATTTTTTGTCACGGCAGGTAGCAGCCAGCAGACTTCCATTATGACTCCAGCCGAGAGATTGGAAAATCTCAGTGTGTCCAGTCCACTCGCTGCGTTCTTGGCCACACTCCACGTCCCACAGCTTCAAAGACAGATCTGCACTAGAGCTGACAAGCACGTTTTCGGCGACAGGATTAAATAGTACATGGCCCACTTTTCTGGTGGGAAGGGGTGAGCGCGAGCGTGGGGAAGAGGCGGGAAGAGGCGGGAAGAGAAGAGCGTGTACGCTCGCGAGTGGATACCTACCGATTATGTCCAGAAAGCAGAACAGTGGGCTCAGAAATATGCTCTTCGACAGGAAACTCTTGCGGAATAACCCATACCATCACGCGTGCATCCTCGCCACAAGAAGCCACGATATTGTCGTTGAAAGGAGAGAAGTCGGTGTCCAGTACAGCGGCGGTATGGCCGGTGAACAGCGAGTGCTCTTGGTGCTGCTTGCCTGTGGGTAGCCGTGCCAGCGGGGTGAGCGAGGGGGAAGCGTGTGCACATAACGCAGGACAGACCAGTGTGAGAGATAGGGATGACGGTGAAAGCACCACCGCCGCCTGATTGCCAGTTCACAGAGAGGTATTGCTGCGGGGGGCGGGTGAGTGTGCATGGTGGCGGCAGTGCGAGGAGGGATGTGCCCGCGGTGCGGAAGCACTTACAGGATTGACTTTGACAATATCGGTGTCCCAAGCGTTCATGGACACACGCAGATTCTCATACCAGTTTTCCCGCTTGTTTGGCGTGCCGTAGACGTGGCGGTACTTGGAGGCGCGTACAAACCGCGACATCGTGTGAGCAGGCGCTGGGCGTGAGCGTGCGCGGTGTTGCGGGGTGTGGTCGTTCCCGCTAAAAACAGTCTCGCTCTATTTGCCCGTCTATCGCACGGCCTCTCGCATCATCCGCAGGCTCTTCTGCTGCGATGGATGGCGCTTGGCGAAGTGCGCTTTGCTGCATTGGCGGGGTTTAGCAGATCGTGGAGGTGTGGGTCTTTGGGAATGTGATGGATCATCTGCTCCGGGTGGTTCAGAACAGTATATTCAGCTACGTATGCTAAGTGGAAGCAGCGTGGGAGTAGTGCGATAGGCGCAAGGAGAAGAAGGAACAGCGCATATGCAGTTGGTGGCACAGAACGAAGTTAAACACCGCGCCATTCGGTTCTCTTTGGCCCCTGCTTGCAGTGAGCCGTGCTTTAAGTTACAGTGGCTGACAACTGCGCTCCCAAGGCCGGCACCTCGTTCCATGCTTCTTTCTCTTGCAAGTTGCGCTGTGTCGTTGCACTTGTGTGTCGTTTGCATAGCAGCTGCGACACTTTGTTGCACGCGTTGTTTCATCACGCAGCAGGCAACACTGTGTGGCAAGTTGGCTCCATCTTGCTCTCCATGCACACGCAACGCGCTCTCGTCGCACACGCCTGCAGCATCTCATCGCCCACCCGCCACACGTGGAAGCTGCAAACAAAAGGAACAGAAGAAATCCTTGCTCACTTGTGCTGGTGTGTGTGGCCACTTGCAGTGCAGCAACGAGAAGTCACGCTTCCACTGGAGGCTTTGGCGGACTGCGCCTGTTCGCGTCGATGAAGACAGTGCGTCAGAAATGGACTGTGCATCGCGCCTACAGGAAAATACAAAAACTGTGGCATGACTACGTCGCCTCTGCAGAGTGCGCGCTTCCTCTCCGCCGCGCTTCTCACACGCTGCAGTGCCGAGCCTGCGTCCATCTCTACCCTGATCGCGTTTGCCGACGAGTTCCAGAGCTGTGTGGCGGAGTACAGGTCCTTTCATCCCAAAGACGCTCGCTTGTGTGTCGACGCTATCTTCGGGGACTGCCATGAGTACATGGACGAGCTGTTGGCTCGGGCATTCCGGTGCGCATACAGGGTGTATGCGTTGCAGCGGTTGACCAACCACAGGTCTGGAAACCCAGCAGACACAAACACGGACGCAACGTCATTGCAAGTGTTGGAAGCCATCTGTTCAGTTCTGGAGATCATGCTGGAGGTAGTTCGAGTGGCACTTGCGCTCCCGTCCCCGTTGCTCACTTCTCGCGTGCGCATACACGCTTCTTGGGTGACAGGACGAGAAGTATTTGCACCTGCTCGATAGCGGGGACTTCAGCATCACGCGTATGCAGTCGCTCATCACCACCAAGCATACCCCGTTGGCTCAGAAACAATCGGCATTGCGTGTGTTGCGCTCTGTGGGTGCAAACGATTCAGGGCTACAGCTGTTAGGTAGGCTCGCAGCCGTCCCCCACCCACCATCAGTATTCATCCACGCTTCTTTACAAAAGCACGACAGAACATCTTTCAGGACATTGCCAACATCCTGCTCTCACAATCCGCTGAACTCATCGCCGAAGCGGTGAACACGTTGGTGCGTATCACTAAGTTCCGCGCAGACGCCATGCTGGTACGCTGCTCGCTTCTCCCGTCCTTCTTCCGCAGCAGTGCTGATGCTGAGGCGTACCGCTCATCCAACAGACATCGGCGCTTCGTTCTTCCGCAGAAAAGTATCCGAAGAACGCACGACATGACTATCCGTTGAAACTTGGAGGCGCACAGTTGTTCCATGACACTCGAAAAGTGGTGCGTTTAAAGAGCGAAGGTAGCTGCTGGATGCATACCACGTTACATTAGTACATGTGCTCTTTCTTTCTTTAGTACCATCCAGGGCATCCAAGTAACATTGCGTACACGGCTAATACTGAGAACTATCAGCGTAGCACTGCACAGAGAAGAGGTGGCGCAAGTGCTGGACCTATTGACGCCTCTGGACATGCTCTGGGAAATGCATCTCCCTCCAAGCATTGCTGTGGCAGAGAAAAAGCAAGACACCAAGGCCAACCATGACGACGAAAGCGCGCGCGAGCGAGATCTTCTCTTTGCCGCACAGATAAAGGTGTGCTTGCAGCTGTGCGCTAAACACTCACGCCGTAGAACGCGATGGTGACGCAAGAAGTGCTGGGCTGTGTGATTGGACTTATGCTTGACATAGTAGAGGAGAAAGTGGCGGTGGACAGCGCGACTACCCACCAACTGATCGAGATCGTGTATCGACTAACGTATCAGCATGATGCTCACAAGCGGGAGTTCCATCGCATGCGTGGTCATGACGTTCTCTTCGAAATCCTGAATGCCGCGCTGTCCGGCTCCACCGTCCACCAATGGACATTTGTAGGCATCATGACACTTATGCACTCTCACTGTGTGGCGCGCAGCATCAGTGCACACTGCTTGTTGTGCTTGCGCTTGACGGAAACACGGATGCGTTTGTCGGATCCGCTGGGTTCTTCGACTTGCTGTTCCGGCTAGCGACCTCCTCCAGCAGCACCATCGTCCGACAATGTGCTCTAAGCGCGCTTGCCGATCTGACGGCAATGAATCCGCTCAATGCGGCATTGGCGTTTCGACTGCAATGCCTGGAGCGGTGTTTCCACACCTTGAACGTTGACCTGAACTCTGAAGCGTCTAATGCGATCGAGTATGACGTGGTATGTGCACACAAGAGAATGCACAACAAGACTCATTCGATGACCAGATACAGCATCGCATGTTGAATCTGCATGACTGCAATGTCGCAGTCTATGGACTGGATCTTCATGTGGAGCCTAACGCGCCGGAACGCTACTTTCTGGACGTACTGAAGCTTTTAGAACTACACGCAGCTATTCTGTGCCAGCACAATGACGCCATTCTCCAGGTAGATCTTCTCCGTGATCATCCCACCTAGAGCTCTGTGCTCAGCTATGTTGTCGTAGAAACTTGTAGGCATTCTTGCACAAACTGTGTTTCCCGCTCACCAAATCACTACGAATATGATACTGAGAAGTGTCAGCAAGATTGTTTTGGTATGAAAAGCATGGTAGTCGTTGACGATGGATGGAGTCTGTGCTCCGATTAACACCACTGCAGGATCTTCATGCGCGCGGGATTGCCATAGACAAACGGTTTTTCAGCACTTTCACGAACGTGCTCGCGCGGTTCTATTCCAACTTTAGTGAGCAGCATGCATGCGATTACTGCCATCAAGCGAAGAAGGAGCTGTACCAGCCTACAAGCGATTCTCAGCTTCTGTGCAAAAGCGACAAAGTGGCTGAAACGCTACGACAGCAGCATTTGCTGCTCATATATATCCTAGCTGCGTTATGCGAACGTGGGTAGCTTCTTCGCATTTGCATACCCACTCACGTGTCTCCTTTTGTGTAGAGAAGCATCACGCGCTTGACGCATCGCAATCGTGCATGGATCTGCTGTTCGACGCACTGACTACGATTCTGGTGTTTTCGTTTGATGCGCACGGCAACTACCAAGCTGCCGAGGAAGAGATTTTTTGCCGATTTACAGGCTGGTTTCTTACGGAGCTTTTGCTGACCCGTGTTGAATCTGCATTCGGTACTGATGTAGGTGACAGGCTGCAAGCTGAAACGATCACATGCTCACTTTTCCGCCCCATGCATCCAGGTCATCATGCGCCTATTGAAGCTGGTTCTGCAGTTTGCAGACGCTGGCGTGGAAGAGATTGTCTATGAAAACGTGAACCTCACACGAGCTGCTCTTTGTTGGTTTCAGGGGTTTGTGTGCGAGACGGTTTCGTACATTATTCGACAGAGTCCGTCGCTGCGGTTCGATATCGCATCCCACGGCAGCTTAGAGATCATTCTTGGCATACTATGTGTAAGTGTGGAAGCAAGCGTCCTTTGTTTAAACGGCTGTTGCGCCTTTTTCGCATGTTTAGAGCACATCCAACGAACGTGTTGGAATGGCTGCGTTGAACGCACTCGGCGAATACTTTGCTGGACGGAGTATTGCCAATCCAGATGCATGTAGTGTTTCTCCATTCTCCTCCTCCTTCCCTATGCGCATGCATACTCATTGTCTCGTTTAGTGGCGTCGTTCAGCTTCGATGGATTTCTCCAGATACTATTGACGTCTCGCATCTCCATCAATAGGTAGGTCGAAGTGCTGGCACGCGTTTTCTCACACCATGTGCCAGCAGGCTGGTATGCGACACAGTGCTGGAGGTTGCTACTGTGGGACGCTACGTGCAGTCTCTCTATGACCAGCAGCTGACGAAAGATCCTTTCCTCGTTGACCTGAAAGTGCTTGATTATGTCACCAGCCTACGCCATCCAACACAGCTTTATCTCGTGCTGCCAGAAGTGTCCAAAGAGCGCCACTTCCTCATGAACCACTCGTACGTAACAGTGTGGTGTGGTGTGGCGTGGTGCGATGCGATGCGGTGCAGTGCAGTGCAGTGGCGCGGTGAGGGCTCTGGTTCCGACCCTGACTCACTACGTAGGCCGGACCACAGTATCGAGGAGGAACGCGCGAGCAGTGTGCGCGCTCAATCAAGGCCACCAAGCATTTTCAGCGAACTCAGCAGCCGACTCTGGCGTGGAAGCGCATCAATGTTCGACTTTGGCGCAGGCGACTCAGCAAGCATCAAGTCAGACGGGCGCCCTGAGCTGAATAACCTTCCCTCTATCCACAAGGGACCGAATAGTGATGTCGTGCGCGAGGGAGATATGGCGCAATCCTCCTCGCTCTCCATTTTCTCCTCGCGCACTGAAACAAAGGAGGACGTCGATTGTTCCACCAAACACGAGGGCTCTGTGACGCTACCCCTGCTATCGCTCGACAACGGACGAGGACTGACCGGAACGCGGCTCGTCGGAATCCAGCTAACCGACGAGTCGGCAGCCAGAATGGTCACCTCTTTCCTGTGCCACGTCTCGCGCCATAACTTAGACCTTTTCTCCTACACCTGCGGATCGATCATTGACTTGATGCACGCAAACATGATCAACCAAGCGCTGCTATCCAGTAGTGGTGCGTTCGAGCAACTGATAGCACTGTTGGTCGAGATCTTTCAGCAGGATACGTCGTCCTCGTCCGTTTCTGATCACATCCATGCGCTTGCAGAGACGCTGTCTGTCATAGGCTCCTACCAAGCGCTTGCGGCAGACATTTCACACGTGCTTGCGCAATTACACGATGCGATAACCAAAAGCAAGCAAGTGCAAGCGCCAGACAACGACGCGAGCGGTGCCAATGAAGCAGACCACGAGCAGCCGCTCATCAGCACATTGCTCGTGGTGCTAGAGCAGATGTCGAGGAACCGAGGTCCTAACGACTACTTCTATCTGGACGGCTTCTCCAACTACGTGTCGTTCACGGCAGAAGACGACACTTTTCTCCGGAACGACTACACTTTGCTGCTGTGGCTGCGTGTAGACGGTTTCGCGGAAAGCGATATCAGTATCATCAGCATCAGTAGCACTGTCAGCAATCGCTATCGGCTGGAAATGCTGTTGAAATCGTTTGATCGGATGCGGCGCAATGTTGTGTGTGTTCGTTCTCAGTACGAGAAAACGCCACCCGAAGACTTTGTCTTTGACATGGCTGAAATCTCAAACCTTCATCAATGGCATCTGATCTGCGTTCGGCACGCTGGTGGCCGAATCTCTCTTCATATGGACGGCGAGCCGGTGCAGACATTTAACATCCACAGCAAGCCATCGTCTTTTCAGAAGATGCCGTTGATGGGCGAGATCGGGCGTGGTATTAACGTGGAGGCGCCGGGATTGCCCAGTGGCATCGCGCCCGTTCTACTTCGTGGGGCGGTGGGCGAGACGATGTTTCTGCGCGGTAGCCTGGACCCCGTGCTGGAGCAACAGTATTTTCTTCACGAACGCTTGCCGGAGCTGGCAAAGCTGTGTATACTTCGTGTGTCTCCCCTCGACATCAAAGCCGACACAGTCAGCATGCATCTTGACCCAAGTGCCACGTCCTCATTGCGGCGCCATCCACGGCACACTACGCACACAACAGGGCTGCTGAGGGACGTGCTCGCATCCTCTTCTATGCTGCACATCTTTCTTCCTGTGCTGGCGGTGAACACGGAGTATCGGTGCGTCGCATTGAGGATGTTGACGAACTTGTTGGTCCAGTCCCGGGTGTTCTATGCCATTTTCTGTG
This sequence comes from Cochlonema odontosperma, assembly GCA_004114315.1. NCBI lineage: Eukaryota > Fungi > Zoopagomycota > Zoopagomycetes > Zoopagales > Cochlonemataceae > Cochlonema > Cochlonema odontosperma. The sequence continues at coordinate 13,988 of QZWT01000037.1, forward strand.
AACAGCATGGCTTCGACGCACTGCTGTACGCGCTGGAGTGCTCGTCAGATATCACGGAAATGGAGATCATTCTGGAGCTGATGTGTGGCGGCAAGCTCGATGTCCCCCAGCCGACGATTGTAAGCTGGGAAGCGCTCGAGCTAGCGCTCAGTGTGATCCCGCAATGCACAGATGCTGTGCAGCTGTTCGCCGCGCGCGGGGTGGTAGATCTGCTTCTTGAGCAGCCGAGCAATTTTGCTCAATGGCGAGTCAGTGTCGGTCTACAACCATTCTTCGAGATCATCACCGTGGTGTCTGTGTCTGCACGGCCATTTCTGCTACGCTTTCTGGACGCGATGTTGGAAGCGTATTGCGATTCAGAGCTGGTGATGATGATGGAGTACCTCGCCTGCCTGCGGCAACATCACTTGCAAATAAGCAGTGAGCTGTTTGAGCTGATTTTGAAGCACCTTACATGGAACGATGCACTGGCACATGGCATTTACAAGTGCATAGGTCTCGAATACTTCCTTCCCTTTCTCGACACAACAGAAGAGAAACTGAAGGTGTCGGTGCTAAAGTACTTGGGCGTGCTGCTGATCTTCCATGGCAAAACAGCCATGACGTGGATGACGAAGAACCGTGGATTCGAGGCTATCCGATTATTTCTCTCCAGCCGGCCGTTGACACTCGATGTCATTCGAACCCTCGTGGGAATGGCATGTGGTCTGTACCGGTGTGAATTGGTCACGGAGGCGCTTGACGGGAAGTCTGTGGTTGATAAGTCCGCAAAACTGCTCCAATTGCCTGACATCATTGGCACGCTGATCCATTTGCTCAAACTTCCGGAGAATCGTGTATACCTTCGTACCGCAATCCCAGAGCTCATGGCGCTGTTTCACCCGGCTAACTATGCAACGCTCTGGACGCACCCGTGGGTTCAGTGGATCGAGGACGTTCTCGTGGACGGCGCAAACGTGGTGCCCGAGCTGTACGCTGCTGTCAATGATATTGCTCAGCAAATGATGGCCTATGACTTCACACAAAAGCAGTCGTGCACATTGGCGGCAAAAGGGTCTATTTCCTCCACACTCGAGATCGACATCCATCTCTTCACCACCGCTCTTGGCTATTTCCGCAAGCAGCCCACGCTGGAGGCTTCAAACTCCAGCCATTTGTTCCGGCACTTGGCGCTTGCTTTCGAGTACGGATGCGCGTATGCTCCTTCCAGCTTCCAGTTCTTTTTCGAACTCGCCTCGTGTATCAATGTGCTGGCCTACTTCAATGACGCAAACGTGCGGAAGCGAATGCGCGACCTCCATATATTTGGAGTACGCGACGATTGTATCATCCAGATGCTGCAAATGGACCTTGCCAGCGAGCGCCTGCTAGCATTGCTGAGAAACTTCTCGCTAGATGTGATTGTCCAGCAGAAATCGTTTAGAGACCGCAACGGATTCGTGCTGCTGCTGCGGCTGTTCCACCGGTCTGATCGTCCGGCGCAAGAGCAGCTCGTTCGGATTCTAGTGTCAAGCTTTGCGGAAGAAGAGACTTCTCGCTTCTTGCAAAAGCTGATTCAGAACGTGGAAGTTGTGAATCGCTTGTCCCAAATACAACACCGTGAGCATCAAGACAGCTTCACGCACACAAGCTCGCCAGAGTCGTCTGACGATGAGCGTCGTGGTTTGCAGTCACACGCGGCCTCTGATTTTCTAGGATGGTATTTCGCTTCCGACCCCGACAGTTTGTTGCGCCGCAGAGCACTTGAACAACGAGTCGAATCGCAATTTCTGGTAGAAGCCTCGAAAATCCAGCGACGAGAAGAGCAAGCGGTGACACGGCGCAACAGCCGCTCCAAGAAAACGACTTTGCGGCGACTGAACTCTGCGGCAGAGCTCAACCAAGGACTGTTGGCGTTGAAGGCGCGGTGTGTCGCGGTGGTGGACCAGCTGGCCGAGCAGTATCAGCGCCGCGGAGAAGCAGGAGCGCAACGGCGGCTTGAACGTACAGAGATAGGAAAACGATTGTGCAGTGTATTTTAATGTATTCTACATGCTTGATACGAGTGCGGCTGTTCATCGTTGGCCACAGTGGCGACGCTCACACAACGGTGTCGGACAAGCGGACTTCGTTGAAAGTCACTCAGAAACCGCTGAACGGATGAGCATTTCCGTCCCCGAGGAGCAGCGGCAACTGCGCGCGTGCATTCTCTGTTCGCTTCTAAAGGTTTTCTGGCGGACGCGTCAATGCTTGACGAAAGAATGCTTCGCAATTCCGGGCGACTGGCTGCGAGAACTGTGAAGAGGTGATGCCGATTCGCGGGCAGATTGAGCGCGTCTACGAGTGCACCACCACGAGCTTCGACGGGTACTCACGTCCATGCATGCGCTGGCTGATCGGACAACAGAATGATTGCGATGATGGAGCCAGACAAGAGCTGGGTAGCGAAGTGGCAGCGGATCAAAGGTGCGTGACGGGCAAGAGATGGAGGGTGCGCGGCAAGTGCTGACGCAGGCGGCAAAGTGGGTTTCTGTCCTGGCATGTATGCGGTTCGTGTAAGCGGAATGCCGCCGGAAGACGTTCTGGACGAGCTAGAGCGACGTGGATTGCCGTTTGTGCCACGGGATGGCTCAACCTGATGATTACACACTTGTTTCTTTCTCTTTCTCCCCCCCTCTCTCTCTTTCTCTCTTTGCTGAAAGACGAAGTGCCAAGCCACTCGTTTAAGCATATGTATTGGGAGAAACTAAAAGGGATCTGCCGCTGAAGGAGCAGCAGATTTCGGCAACCGCATTGCTGAGGCCATAGAATTGTCCAAGGATGCTGAACCTGGCAACTGGTCTTTGAAGCGTGTGTCAGAACCGCCACCAAATTTAGACGGATCAGCAGGCATGTTTGGCATTTTGCCCAGACCATCTTCCTCACCCATTTTGAAATCCGAGAACTCGTCGTCCTTCGGCATTACATCATTGAGTGCAGGAGTGGATGGGTGGTTTGGATCAGTGCCGTCGGCATGCTGCGGTGCTACTGGATTCCTTGCTGCCATCTCCTGCTGCTTGCTTTCCCAAGCAGCTTTCTGATCCATAGCGCTCCTTTCCATCTGGATTTGCTTGATTCTCGCGTCACCGCTCTGGGCTACATTGTAGTTGGATTGTGCAGCAGACAGTGCCGCCATAGACGGTATCATTTGAACGCCGGTGCTCAGCATGCCAAGTGAAACCTGATGAAAAAGCGGTATTTGTCCGTTATTGTAGGTCCCTGCATCCATTTTTCTCCAGCGATCCATTGCCTTCTTGTTTCTGCCTGAGGAGGCAAACTTGTCTCCTTTGTAAGGGTCAGCATTGTCTTCGTTAAGCGAGCTACCACCACTGCCACGGCTTCCTCCGCTTCCGGAAGGCTCCTCTCCTCCAGCGCCACTTCCGGACGTTTGTCTCGTCGATCCACCGCTGAGCCGAGGCAGAGAGGGCTTGACAAGTCTTCGTATTGGATTGACATTAGAGAACCTCGCACCAGGAAAGGGGCCCAATGCAGGTAGGGTGAAACTCATCACTTTACCAAGTCTCTGCTTGAAGTACTATCCCGGCACACACAGTGAGCGAATGGACAAGCGCGGCGAAGAGCGTTACATTGATGAAGGGTATTGGGGTTGCGTCGCATAGCAGCAAGGAAGTCGTAAGCAGCGTGAGGAGGAGGAGTGGCGACAGTCGCGCCATGAAGAAATGAGGAAATGGAAACGCCACGTGGAGACAACAAGACGCTGCGGAAGTCTATTTAGAGCAAGACACCGGTGTGTCTGCTCCTTGCGATGCAACATATTCGCGAAAGACGGGGATTGAGGTGTGAGCAGAGCATTGTTCAGTCGGTATGAATAGGCATACGGGATATTCGGATGCATATACGTTCAAGCGTGTCTGCCCGTGCACTCCAGCGCTGGTCTAGCTATGTGCTCCGGTGTGCATGGCGATGCAGTGGCACTTGAGAAAGCTGCAGAAGGGAAGTGCTGCTACTTGCGTCATCCAGCGCAATAGCCTGGATGGATGTGGCTGCACAGCTATGCGTGCACATCAGCTCGCGCACATCACTATGCATGCTACCCTATTAATCTGGACCAAAGCATCGGCTTCTTACTGTGTCACTGCCAGTAGATAGTCGACACAGCCAGGATGACGCTTGCTGAATCGAGCATTAGGCCGGTGCACGTCAAATCGAACAGCGCTCGCTGTGAGACAAAGGGGTTGATATGGGATCACCCGCAGTTTTTGCAGCGAGTCCTCTTCAGGGTCACAACACACAGCTGGCAAGGATCTACCATAGGATGACGGAAGTCGACGAGACAGAATAGCTGCAGTAGTGCAGAATCTGCGCATCCAACTGTAGCACCGAACTGGCCAGCGGCATAGGCGTCGAAACACTATTCCTGTGATCTCCACACACGAAGAACGGCGTACATGATATGCTTTCCACGCAACTCGATATACTGGGCTCGCTCTCACGCACAGGTGCACGCACAATATAGCCCAGCCGCTTCAAGTGTGCATAGACCTACACCGGTTCATGATGCGGTAGCGCAGCACACCACTTTATAATCTTTCCAAGTGCTGCTGTTGAGCAGCAACGCGTAGGCCTGCTTCACTGACACGTCTTGCCCTTCGTGGGACAGCTGCAGCACACGTTTCTCCACCAGAAACAGCGTCTCCTCAGGACTGATCCAAGTGTGTGCGCCCATTTGTACACCCATTGTAGCAAAGCTCTTTCCCTTCTGGACCGTTACTAGCGCCTGTTTCTGTTCCGGGTGCCAAATGGCTGCGCACACACTAACAGGCACGACCGTTGTTGGAACGTCTCGCTCGCCGCTCACTGACCTGGCAGTACTTTTGGTGGCTGCAAGCGTCGCCAAAAGATACGCGTCAACAGCCGCTACGCGTTCTTCTCGCGACGCGAACCCGCTGTGCCCGCCCGCCAATTTCACGCAACACGCCGCCTCGTCGTCGTTGTCGTCGTTTTCTGGTCGCATCTCAAACGTAGTCACATTATTTTTGCTGCATGTCCGTCTACACAGAATCCGAAGTTGACGCGGCGGACGAGTGTTGGGACGATTGGTCGGCTGAAGAAACGGAAATCGCCTGCTTGTTCTGCGCTGCAACGTTTGGCAATGCGCTAGGTCTGTTCCAGCACTGCGTCACGCTCCATCAGTTTGATTTCCAAACCACGCGGGCGTCCCTTGGTGAGAAACACTGCCGTCGCCGTGCAGTACTAAGCCGCGGCAAAAGGCCTGGACTTCTATCAGTGCATCCGGATGATCAACTTCATACGCACACAAGTGAAGGCAGATCCACAATTCGCAGCAGCAACGCCATTTCGCGTGCATGGCGACGAAGCATGGCTGCGCGACGACAATTATCTCACACCCGTGATGAAGGATGACGCGCTCATTTACTGTAATGCATGTGGAACATGCTGTCGCTGACCAGTTTAGCTTTTGAGGAGGAGGACGAGGAGAACGAGGAGGGGGAGGAGCATAATGTGGCTTGCCGCGTCACAGCAGTAGACACACATGGTACAGACGCTTCATAACACATCCACACTCAGCACGATAGACACGGACACTTCGGATGAAAAGTCTGCTCTTAGTAAGCGAGTACGCGCGCTGGAGAAAGCGTTGAAGGCCAGCGAGTCTGAACTGCACTATGTGCACGGACAATTTTCCGACTACCGCGAAATGGTGCGTCAACAATTCCTGGAGCCAATGCACCGGTAAGCAGCGTGATGCTAAAGCAGCATACTAAAGTACCATCCACAGAACGGCAGACGAGGAGGAGAAGGAGGTTGGCGGCAGTGACTACTACTTCAACTCGTACGCACATCTGGACATCCACGAGCAGATGCTGAAGGATACTGTGCGTACCGAGTCGTATCGCGATTTTATGTATAGAAATAAGGACATCTTCAAGGACAAGGTGAAGAGCCGTATGCTGTGGAGGGGGCTAAGCTCATGTGTGCAGGTTGTGCTAGATGTGGGGTGTGGCACTGGCATCTTGTCTATGTTTGCGGCTACTGCTGGCGCACGAAAAGGTAGCTACAAGCGCATCCGCCCATTCCCTCTCTCATATGACCGCAGTGATTGCCGTTGACAACTCGGATATCATTGACGATGCGCGACGAATCGCTGCTCAGAATGGTTTCGCGGATGTGATCGAGTTCGTCCATGGAAAAGTGGAGGAAATCGCACTCTCAGAGCCACACGTAGACATCATTATCTCAGAATGGATGGTGCGTGGCTATCTGTATTGCATCGCATCGCATCGCATCGCGTCTCGTTGCATCGCATCGCATCTCGTTGTCGTGTTCGTACTCACTCGTCACAGGGATACTTTTTGCTATTCGAAGCGATGTTGGATTCCGTGCTTGTGGCACGCGATCGATTTTTACGACCTGGCGGATTAGGTGCGGTCTGCACATGCACAACCACCATATACTGACGTGGTAGTGGCGCCGCATCGATGCACCATCCATTTGGCTGCCGTGGAAGACCACGCCTTTTTCCAGGACAAATTCAATTTCTGGTCAAGCGTCTATGGCTTCGACATGTCCAACATGCAGGGAAAGCTGTACGACGATGTGATGATCGAGGTACTGGACGCCGATTCACTGGTGTCCGATGCTTGCTGTATTAAGGTGCGGTGAGGTGCGGTGCTAAGCGTGCGCTGACACATGGGGTGTTAGGACCTGGATCTAGCGACATGCGCAGTGACCGATCTTGATTTCACATCGTCGTTCAGTATCACGGTCAAACGGGATGCCAGCGTGCAAGCACTCGTCGGCTACTTTGACACCTTCTTCCCTGGCGGAGTGCCCGTCGACTTCTCCACCTCCCCATGCACCATCCCCACTCACTGGAAACAGGCTATCTTTCCGTTTCGCCAGCCTGTTTCCGCAGTGGCTGGCCACGTGCTAGAAGGCGTGTTTCGCTGCAGGAAGAGTGCGGAGAACCCGCGTGAGCTTGACATCACAATTCGTTTACTCGACAGAGAAAACACTATCACTTGTAACACCATTCTCGAGCAGGCTTACAGATTGCGATAAAAAATGTGATATTTTTGAGGGATAAAAGTGCAGGCGCGAGTATGATGATGCGTGTTTCACATACATTTGTTTCAAGAAGCATCAAGCCGCCTCCTCTTTTTCAAAAATCCGATAAATTCCTTCTGCGTCATGATAGTCGTTGTGCACAATGTTAACCAAGTACCACGACTTCTTGATGTCCTCGATCACCCGATGGCTAGGCGAGTCGCTAGGGTAGTGTTTGCTCCACTCGCCCCACAGCTCGAACGCCTCGTCTTTCCACGCAAGGAAGCTGAGCGCTTCCACAATAGTGGGCTGCGCAATCTCTTGGCCAGGAAAGACGCCCCACGTCACAGCGTTTGGGCCGTTCTCTTCCGGCACATTGGTGCGCAGTTGGCCATGCTTGTCCACAGCGTAATACGTCAAATTGACGTCCTGCTCGATGAGCGATAGGATGCTTTCGAGCTGGTGGGGGGCAACGAAGAACTCCAAGTAAGCCTGCTCCGCTCGTCGTGTTGTGAGTCAATGCGCAGCCACGCACACACAATTACCTTCTGGTAAACGTAGCCGTTCTTCGGCCCCCATCCAAACACAGAGTCATTGGAGCGCACGCCGTTCACGGCCGGCTGGCTGTTGATGGTCAGGTAGCCGTTGCGGTTGATTTTGATCAAGTGGTCGCGTATCATGTTTGACTCCTCGTTCAACGGCTGGCTGGACCACGGTAACACTGACAGAGTGCCAGAACAGAAACTGACAAAGGTCTCGATCACATCAGACACACTTGTTGGCTGTCCCCAGTAGCGACAGGCGTCCTCGTGCGTGAGCTTCATGGACATGCCGTAGCCGTCCAGCTCGCCATACGCAGGTGACCGCGAATCGCCCCAACGCCCATTCGGGAAGTCGTCCCAGTCTTCGGTGCGGTCCAGGTAGGAGTCCATGCGATTTTTCCAGAAAATCGGACGAACATTTTCTTTTTGCCTGCGCTCGCATTTCGGCTAAAGGGGGGAGGGTGCGAACAGCAATGAGGCGAGTCTGTACTGAGAGAGGGAGGATGACATACCGGGCTCCAGGGGAGGGTGCGCTGCAGATCTTTGCGGTTCACGAACCCAAGCTCTTCGAGAATCAGACGTACAGAGCGCTCGAGGTTCAGAGTGTAGAAGTGGAAAATGTGGATGCCGGATTGCTGCAGTTGTCGACACATCTTCACGGCCAGTTCAATGCCGTAATCCTTTACCGCTTGATCATCGTGCTGGCAGGGGGAAGAGGGGTGTGTTAGCAATGAGATGCAGGGCATGGTGTGTGCACGCAAAAGCAGCACTCACCTTAACGGGCTCGAGTGTGTCATGAATGTACTGGGGGACCAGGGTTTTGCACAAGGTTGTCATCCGCTTGAATCCATTGTAGCTTTGGATAGGCATGATGCCGGGCAGTATCGGCACATTGATGCCTACCGCGGTCAGATGCCAATTGCTTGCGCATATGCGTGTGCACTGGTGCTTACCGATGGCACGGCACTGGATCATCCACGCCATAAACATGTCGACATCGTAAAACAGCTGGGTGACAATGTAGTCGGCACCCGCGTCCACCTTTTCCTTCAAGTACACAAGATCACGCTCCTTGTCAACGCTGTCGATGTGTCCTTCAGGGTAGCCGGCCACGCCGATACAGAAGTAGTCGCCATACTCTTTGCGGATATGGCGCACCAGATCCACAGCATAGCAAAAGCCGTTTTCGCACTGTTGCCATTCTGATTGCCCGATGGGAGGATCACCCCGCAGTGCCAGAATATTGCGCACGCCATCTTCTTTAGCGCGGCTGAGTGCAGCATCAACACGCTCACGTGCCATGTTGGTGCAGGTCAGGTGCATACAGGTCTCGACGCTGTATAGCTTTTGGGTGGTGGCACAGATGTCGAGTGTCAGCTCGGAGGTGGAGCCACCAGCGCCCCAGGTGACATCGACGAACTGGGGAAGGAGTGTGGCCATGCGTTCTATGCGATCGTAGAGATTGAGCACGCCCTGCTCTGTTTTGGGCGGGAAGTATTCGAAGGACCAGCATGGCTGGAGGTCTTGCTGTGCCTTACGCAGCTTTTCCGAGATCTTCATTGAATCTGAAGAGCGAGGGTAGGTTTGGAAGGAGGCAGGCGGCATGCAGACACGCGTGTCGTGAGGCGAGAGAGCGAGGCGGGCGAGAGGCGGCAGATAGACGGCGGCTGCACGTGGCAAACGCTGACAAGCAGCTGAAGACGATCCTCACAACGGTGGCGCCAACGGTGGCGCCAACGGTGATGACGGTGATGGTAAGAGTGGTGGTAAGGTAATGGTAAGAGTGGTGGTGGTGGTAGTAGTAGCAGTAGCAACAACAATAGCAACAACCACAACCACAACCAAAGCAACGAGTAAAACAATATCAACGCTTGTTATTGAACACAGTGAAGAAGACGCACACATCCATGGCGCAGCGCGCAGGTTAGATCTGGCGAGCGGGGTGAGTAGATGAGCGCCATCATTTGCACACACCTCATCGATGTCAAACTCGAAGTTGCATTCCTCTTCGCCTTCTCCTCCGTACGTGTCTGTTTCGTTGATCTTTGCCGATTCGGGAAGCTCTCCATAGGCTTTCAAGCTTCGCGCCTCATCGGCCGTGTATTTGAGGATCACGTCGCCTTTACCGTCCTGGAACTCGCGCAAGGACACGAGCACAATGTCGCCCTGGTTAATCCACACCTTTTTCCGCATCTTTCCACGGATATGCGCTAACCGCTTTTCACCATCGAAACACTGCGTTTCCACGCGACCACCACCCAGGATCTTGGTGACCTGTGCGTATTCTATGTCCCCCCCGTGTGTGTGAGTAGGGCGAGGACGCGGGATGAACGGGCGGGGACGGCAGGCGTGTACCCTGTCCGTCCTCCTTGAAGATCAGTTCTCTTTTTGAGCCAGCATCGTCGTTCTTTCCTCTTCGACGATTTTTACCTCCCTAGCGGGGGAAGAGGGGCGGCGGTTGAGCGAGCGAGCGACGCGCCCACACCAGCCCGCACGGTATTACCTTTCCCTTGTTCTTTGTCATGGTGCGGTGGGCGGCGGTGGCGCGACAGACGTGCTAGCACACGGCGGGGAAGGAACAGGAAACGAGGCCGCGATGCGCACAGGCAAATCACTCAGAAAAGCGTTGACGCCGTCTGCCTTCGCACCCCACGCCGCCCCTTGCCACACTCAACACGCCCGCGCTGTCGGTGGTGGAGCAGCACGTCTTATTGCTGTTGTTACTGTTGTTGTTGTTGTTGTAGCAAACAAGTTAGCGTACTGCTTGACCAGTTCGTCGGTGTGTCGGAGTGGGGATGTGTACAGGCAGGCTGTGGGAGAGAAGAGAATGTGTGCTGTAACGGGATGTGCAATGCATTCAACACCAACTCATACATGTCTACCGGTGCTGCGCTGCTCTGCCTAAGCGCTATGGCCTTGCACTCGCTTCAGTTGTGCCACACAGTAACAGCAGAAAATGTGTCTGGGAATGTGTTGGCACTCTGCGTGCACACGAATGGCCATCCACTTCCACCACAGCATGAATGCACAACGACAACACCTTCTATCGTCGATCTCTCGCCATCCTTCCACAAGCGTCTGGCACCCGTCGCAGTACCTGGGGACGTCGTGCTGATATGCTCCCCAGCATGCGCACACCGTGAACCACAGCATCAACACCATGCTCAACACACGCATGCATGCACACGCCGTCTCGCTCCAACCACTGCCTGCACTGTTTGAGCCAGCACATGCTTCAACAGTCAGCAGCTTCGCCCAGTCGACGACTTTCGCCTCCTGCTGCTGCACGCGCCATTCGCGACACAGGACATGTCCCGTACTTCCTCGCCGCATTCTCGCCTACGTGGCTTCTCAGAAGGCACCGTGTCGGGCGTCGCTTCAAACACCGAAGATCCCGACTCCGCCTTGCCTTCGGATATCGAGCTGGTGCCGGTGCGCACCTCGGTGCGGCCATGGCGCATCTCCGTGCACCAGGGCGTGCAAGCCACCCAGCGGATGGAATTTGCCGCCAGGAAAGAACGCCAAATGTACTCTAAGATGGACATGATGGCACTGGACTTTCTTACCAAGGTGGGCTGTGGAGAAGTGCCACGGCGATCCCCAAAAGAGTCCGACCTGGCTGAGGCCACCACTGCTGCTCGCACACACCTGTCCCAGACTCAGCTCCCTGCTGTAGACCCCGCTGGTAACACGGTGTATCGTGCGGATGAGTGACGCGAGCTAGGTGACAATCGATCGGCAAAGAGTAGCAGAAGCAGTACACCCTCGCCACAGCCATCCACTGGTGAACCCGAACTACCGTCTGTATCTGGCACAAGCACATCTACGAGCCAAAGCTCCTCCTCCTCCTCCAACTCTGGAAGCTCTGCGTCCGATTCTTCCGACGACGAAGCAGACGGAGCAAGCCCTTCATCCTTGGACAAGGACGGCGGCAAGCGGCGACCTCGACATTGGCGACACCATCGACTACAGTTCACACACTCCAATGGCGCTGATGGCGTACACGGCACGACAAGATCCGTCTCGTCGAAAACAGTGGTGAGCAGCGGAAAGGGTGCACCGACAACTGACGCTGTGTCCAAAGGATCCGTCCACAACGCTGTTGCGATACTACGATGCGACAACGAAACAACGGCGTGGAAAGTGGTTTGGTCGGCGCAAAGAACGACGTTACAAGGTAGTGTGTTGTCGCAACACACGCACACACATCTCTCTACCCTTACTTACTGCCCAAAGACCGAATCATATGCCTTTCTGTTGCAAAGCGATGGCGGACTGTTGTACGCATCGACAAGCGCATCCCTCCTTCACTCATCCCCTTTGCAACAGGGATCAGAAACCAACTGCCGATCGTGGCATGTACGACCCGATGCTTCTGGACGATCCGAGCATTGTGATGTCGTCCGATGCACATGCTGCTGGCAGTGGACTTCCTGGGCTAGTGGTAAGCAGCGAAGAGACAGGCTGCGTGGGTATGTTCTCAAACGTGCTAGAACTATTTGTTGCATCCAGGACGTGATTCGGAAGCGAAACGGGAATTGAACGAACAGTTTGCCGCGCGGCATCCAGATCAGGTGGCGCGACGACTCAGCCTCAGTAAGATCCGCAATTTGAAACAGCGCATGCTGGATACAGCGCACGATATGGTATGCGGTGATGGTGCAGCAGCGAGGGCCACCTACGTGCCTAACCCGTACCGCACTAGGATCTGGAAATCAGCACGGTAGCTTGTGCTTTTGTGTATTTCGAAAAACTTGTGTTCAAAGGAGTGGTCTTCAAAGAAAACCGGCGTGCTATGGCTGGTAATCCGCGTGACGCCATGGCCAACGGGTGACATTGTGCGTTTTCCCTCTGTTAGGCGTGTGTTTGCTGTTGGCAACCAAGATCAACGAGCCAAAGGAAAGACGTATCGGGGCCATCGTCGAGGTAGCACCCGTGTAAGGAGACATTTCTCACTGCGTGACAGAGTATTGCCGAGAACATGAATGTGACGGAGATTGAACTGCGAGAACGAGAGTTTGCGACGTATGCGGCTTTAGAATTCGCGTTGTACACACCCCGTGTTGACTTTATGCCGCACTTGGAACGGATCCTGAAAAGCACAGGTAATCCATGCGATTTGTTGTGTCCGAGGATGTGTACAGCGAATCTGCGCATACTGACCGGTTGTGTTAGGATACTCCATGCACACCTATTTCCCGAGAAGCCGGTTCTTCGGCACGTTCAATTGACCACGCGCGCCATTCTATGCAATGTAGTTTTATGTTATTTGTACTGTTAGGAAGAATACATCATGCATCGTTCACGAGGTGCTTGGACTCTCCTCATCCTCCTCCTCCGCGTCAGCCGACGCCTCTGGTTCCAAGCGTTCCAGAAGCACCTCCACCACCGCGTCGTCTCCTCGCTGCTGCGCCTCAAACAATGGGGTTCTTCCACACGCGTTTTTCAACTAGCCGGCGGTGCGCGGGGTGTGACGCGCTGTGAGGCGCGAAGGAAAGGGGACTACATACCGCAGGATCTGCACCCGCATCCAGCAACAGTTTCACGACTGGCGCGTGGTTGTTGAGCGCCGCCCAATGCAACGCGGTGTTGTTTGCAGGGGTGTTTTGGCGGTTTAGATCGTCGGATTGACAGCGCGTCAGCAGGAAAGCGACAATGTCTGGGTGTGGATGAGCGCGTGCTGCACAACGCCAACGCGTACCTGCGTGACCATTGGCAGCGGCAAAATGCAAAGCGGTGTTCCCTGACGCGTTCTGCTGAGCGATGTTTATGTGCGGATGTGTTTCGACCAGCTGGCGCAGCGCATCGAGCTCACCGTAGCGAGCATGGTCGATGGCGTCGGCGAGCACGTCGGTGTTGTGAGACGGCATGAGCGCAGACCACCGGCTGAAAACGCCGGTTTCCTTTGCTGTCTATTGCCCGACCACAAAAGGAGGTAGAACTGCTGCTCTTGCTGCTTCTGTTCTACACGGTGTGTGTGTGTGCATGTGTGTGTGGATATCCAAGCGGCGGCGTCGTGGTGTTCACGACAACCGCTATTGCTGTGGAGCAATGCGCGTGTCTGTACATTGTTTAGTAGCACACCTTTCTATACGCTAGGAGGAAGCATTCCATCCACGTGCAGTAGTCGCCATGCGAAAGCATGCACATCCACATCGTCCACAGCATGCCAGTCTTGCGCCTCTGTGTGCAAGGACACCGCTATTCGTGCGGGGCAATGCGTATTGGCAAGAGTACCGCTTTGTTCCACACGCCCTGCTCCGTGTATGGGTCTGCGCTCACCAGCGCTTTGCAGCTATCCACAGTGTCTGCTTCATACACCAAGCAGCTGCCGATCATTTCGTCGTCTTCGCCAAGCAGTGCGCCGCCAAACATCAGCTGCTGGTCTTTTCGAAGGGTGGCGGTGTATTCCAGGTGTTTTGATCGTGTCTTCAACCGTCGACCCAGGGCACCCGCGTCGTCGCCATCATGGGCAATCAGCAGAAACTGCTTTCTAGCACCTTGCGTGGTGGTTGAGCGCAGGGCAGGGACACGCGTGGACGTACGTGGCGTGGCGGAGAAGGCGCGGGCGTGGATCCTGGCACACAGGCGCGGCACCATAGCAGCAGTAAAAAACACGCGCCACCACGTTGCAGCATGCCTGGCACGGAGGACGCGCACACAGAAGCGGTGGTTGCCGGTACGGTGCGCGGGCTGCTGCGCCCCTTGCATCTTTACTTCAAATACCCGCTCAAGGTGGTTGCTCGTGGTCGGGTGAGCTGGGCTGGGCTGGAGGAAAGAGAGCGCGGATGTAACGAGCGCAGTTGTTTCGACCAGTGCGACTCGACACGCTTGCACCTGCACGGCACTTGTCCGATCTCCATTTGGCCCGTCTTCATCCTCGTCTGCGCAACGCTACCCCGGTGCTTCTATCGCTGGCCGTGCGACGTCTTGGGGTAGTGTGCGCATATGCTTCGTGGTGGTTGATGCATTGTGCAGTGGCAGTTTGTATGCCGCTACTATCTGCCCACGCTGGCTGTGAACGCTGCACTTGGCACTGTGCTGTTTCAAACATACGAGCGCATGCAGGAGCATATGCACCAACGACCAGAAAGACATGTGGTGGCTGGTGCGCTGGCTGGTGCGCTGCACGGCTGTTTGGCCACGCCTGTGGATGTGGTGCAGCAGCGTGTAGTCCCGGAACGCGCACTCACCCGCGGCTTCTCCCGTTGTGTACGTGACGTTTTACGAGGAGTGGGGACCGGTGGTGCAGTCAAGGGGCTGCGGATCACAGTGTGCAAGGTGTGTGGCTGGCCGGGTGTTGATACGCGAGTGTTGCGCATGTTCTCACTGCCGTGGGGCTGGTAGGATGCAATAAGCCATGCTGCCTTCTTCGGTGTCTACGAGTCAACACGTGCGTTACTGCTTCCTTTGCAGCATGGACGTGTATGGAATGTGGGGAGTACGCTGTTGGCAGGGGCTGCTGCGGGTGTGGCATTCCAGTTGGTGGAACATCCGTTGGATCGTCTGCGCACCCTTGCTACCACTACGGAGTGTGCACATGCAGACTACAAAGCGGCCTATCGGTTGCTGCGTGGGAGCAAAGGCGGCATGCGGGAGTTGTTCCGTGGATTGACGGCGAGTCTGGTCAAAGCAGTGCCAGCTGCAAGCCTCGCACTTGTATGCTACGAGTCGCTGAAGCCAGACACGTCGTCAGACACATCGCCAGAGCCGTCCCCGTTCATCACTGCCACCACCGCCACCACCACAACAACAGCAGCGTGAAACATGTCTAACACTTGTATTCCGGCTAGGAGGAGGGAGCGCTGCATTGGCTTCGCTTGGGCTCAGGGGACAGCCATCGATTCAGATAATGCTTCCATAATGGAGTGGAGTTGGCGCGTGGGCGTGCACCCATCTTCTTCCAATGCTCGCCTGTCGTGTGTTTGGCATTGAGTGCATCGCATAGCGGCACGTCGGGATCACGGACCATAAGGACATCGACAGCGGATGCTCTGTGGTCACAGGTGAAGCGTGACAACCGCCGTCCCAGCAGATCATCGTCTTCCCGACGGTCGGTGTTAGCGCGCGGCCGCTGGTAAATGGAATCGGCTGTTCTGGCATGCGACGTGGAAGCAGCGCAGTGGCACAACAGCAGCTGGATGTCTATCCATTGGTCCATGACACGCCGCTGTTGTCGCGCGACGGTATCCATGCGCGTAAGCACGTGACGCAACTTCTGAGCAGCAGCACCGGTGTCGTCGTAGAGGGAGCCCATGATTGCAAGCAGCCGATCACGATCCTCGCTGGCGGCATCGTAGGTGTTGGCGAGGATGCGTAGCTGTGTTTGACGCATATCTTGTTCCTAACGCATACACAGGGCGGGTGGGTAGGTGGTCAGTCGGAGCGAGGGAGGGGAGGAGGAAGGGGAAGGAGCGACTTGCTTTCTTTAGTTTGTCTTGATTAAAATACGAAGGGTGGTCAATTAACATGCTAGCGCCAGGCGCAGATTCGGCTGAGAGACGGAACTGGGCGTGGTTGAGGGAGGGGATGTGGGGGTGGCTGTGGTTGGTGGGCGGAGATGGCGCGCAGGAGGAGACGGGAGGCAGCAGGTTCAGAGTGGGCGTGGACATGGAGGCGGGCAGAGAAACAGGCAGGGTGGGAGAGTCGTCGCTGGCGGCGGTGCGTTCTAGCTCGGCAGCAGGAGCAGCCTTGAGCGGGGGAGGGGATGAAGGAGGCGCCGTTGGCAAGCGCACATGCACACGCACGCCTGCTCACCTGTAGCTGGCAGCACGACGCCACGAACTCTGGATAATTAAAGTAGTCGATGGTGAGCGGGCTGTCGCTTGACATGTCGGGCGGCCGATCCGCGGCTGGCGGGGAGACAGCGAATGGCGGCTGGCGTGGAGCGAGCGGAGCGTGTGGAGGCCGCATCGCCGCCCACTCCGCCGCCATACTCCGCCACGACCACCACACCCAGCAGCACAACGACCAGGCGGAGAAGAGAAGTGCGAGGTGTGGCAGCGGGAAGAGAAGAACGGTGTGGCACAGAATGTGGATGCAGTTGGTTGCATCGGCAGAACGAGCACCTTTGATGCATGCCACGCTTTGAGTGAACAATTGCGATCGATGTTGCGAGCGATGTTGCGAGTGCAACCGCCGCTTTGAATGCATATGGGCAGCGCAAGCACGGCTGCGTGTGGGCTGCGTGTGGGCGGCGTGGCAGTCTCGGTGTTGCACTCGCAGTGGCAGCAGTGCGCATACACGCACGCAGTGCTGCGCATAGAGCAGCCGGTAGAAACAGCATACAGCCACGTTAGACGCAGGAAGCATCGACTAGAACCCGGCATTTGTAGACGCCGCCGCCAACAGACCATTCATCGCCACTCCAGTGCCGCCCCAGTGCCGCCCCAGCGCCACCTTAGTTGCATCCTGCAGGCCATGGCGGCAGATGGAGCGTCTACCGAGAAGGTCGACCTCACCATCGCCGCCCATCCCATCACTATTGCCACCACCGCTGCTGGGTTGCTGCTGATCCTCTCGGGAATGGTGGTCGTGTGCTGCTATCAGTATCGGAAACGAGGTCGACAACAGCCACGCCATCTTCAGCGACAACATCACCGACGGCACAGCAGCCACCAGTGGAAGCGGAAAAAGCGGTCATGGATGCCGCAATGGTGGTGTGCCAAGGACGAACGACCACGGCGACCACGCGCGCGAGAGAACACCACGGCAAGCGAAGTGCCGCTTGTGTATGCTGTAAATCACGAGGAGGACTGGACCGGTGCCACCACCGACAGCTATGCCGTATCGCTTATTGCCAATCATCCCGTCCATCCCGTCCCTGCTCCTGTCCTCGCCCTTGACCCTGCTCCCGCCTTCACCATGGTGCCATCCTACGCCGCACATCGCCACATCCCTGCCAACGCACCACCAGCCCTGCTTGCCATGCGCGCTCCTTGCACGCCATTCGCACAATGGCTGACTGCCGACGCAGACCCTGTGTGCACGCGGAACAAGCCCAGTGTCGAGTCTTTCCAGGTGTGGTGATAGTGCGGATACCCATCCAATCTTCCATCCCAAGCGGCCCACCGCTTCAGCGACAATCGATGACAGCATACTACCACTGCCCCTGTTGAGTGGCAGGCGGCGTAACATGCTCCGCGTGTCAAGCGTGGCACGAATCCCGCGGGTGGATTGTCTTTCATCTACACATCCTTCAATCAAACACCGGTATTCTCTCGCCCGCCATGTGCCGTGCTTCTCTTCGCGCCACACCCTCGAAATGAAATACGTGCGTGCTGTTGTTGTCCCCGTGATTTCTCGCTGTTCACTGGCTAACGGGCTATTTAGCCAGCGCTGGCTGTGTTCGTGCCTTCGCGATCGTTTTCGTTCCCGCCCTCTTTTCCGCCCCCTTTTCCGCCGCTTGTGTTTCCTTTCCTCGCCCATGTCTCACTCGCCTCTCCACCCCTCCGCTTCTTTTTCTTTTCCGTCCATGGACCTGTTAGAACCACGCTCGCTGCAGCGTCGCCGTCACCCTCACCGCCATCCTGCTGTCTCGCACTCCAATGCCTCTTTCCCACACCCCCACCGCTTGCCCAAGCATCCCGCGTCTGTGCCCGTGCCCCGCTCGCCCCCGCTTTCGCCGCTGATCCCTGGCTACGCGTCCTACCGGTCTGCTCACTCGCAGCGCCATCCACAAGCGCCACCAGCAGAGCCTACCTTGAGAACGGGCGCGTCGTCTGGTGAGAGACGAGGCGAGCACGAGCGTGCTTACGGTGCATCGCCCATCGTCCGCTCTTTCTCCTCGTCCTCCGTCTCCTCCTTTATGACTGCTTCTTCAGCTCATTCCGAGGGTCGGACGCCTATTCCTAGATCGCTGCTGGGTCCGTCAGTCATTAGTCACTACCAGCAGCAACAGCACCACCAACAGCACCACCAACAGCAGCACCACCAACAGCAACAGAGCCGGCTGCCGCGACGTTCGCGGAAAACCCAAGAACCCTCTCCACCGCTCCTAAGTGCTTCTACATCGCGTACCAAACCAGCGCGTCGTGTGGAAACCACGTCGTTGTTCCAACTTCGTGTGCTGCTGCATGTGTTCTCTCAGCAAACGCAGCACCCAGACACCACCACGTGTGTGCATCTTGCAAGCGAGCTGGGAATGGGTGTGGAAGCTGTGCAGCTTTGGTTCTGGAACCGGCGTGAGAAAATGCTGCGTAACGTCCATCACTATCGAGAACGCTATGCCGACTCGCAGCTGTCGCCCCCGCTCCCGGATATCACCATACCAAGTGATATAGAGGACGAGCCTATGCCTGTGGCGCCGCGTTGTCGAGCACAAGCTTCTGCAAGATCCACCGCAACACATAGATCTGCTGCTGGTTCCATCGCCACTGCGCCCATCCGGCAAGCTGTATCTGCCGCGCTGCCGAGTGCGTCAACGGCTTATCCGATGACATGGATGCTGATGATGCCGCCTGCCGACGCGCCCACCTCCGTTGCCGCACCTCCCCTGCATGCGCAAGCCCATTCAAGCCCACACGTCACCACGCTATACACTGCCAACGGCCAGCCGGTACATCTGTGCCCAACGCCCATGATGGCACCGGTCTCTCCCTCAGTGTCGGTGCAGCGCCGTGCCGATGTGGCAACCATAGGGCCATCGCTGTCGATCACAACTGTCGTGCACGCGAGGGATCCCTACGGCAAGCGATGCTCCAATGGCTCTGACGATTCGCGCAAACGCCGACGAGGCGTGGATGGCGCAGCGCTGGCAGAAGCAACATGCTCGTTCAACGAGTCGTGGGACGACATCATGGCGATTGAAACACGGCCATTTGACAGCACCGAAGACAGCGGCAACACCAATCTTACGATCGAGACGAGTGCGTCTGTGCATTTTACACCTTGGTACAGCAACGACACCGATCTCGCCGACCGTCCCGAAACACCAACGTCTCCGCCCGTGCTGCTTCGATCGCGATCGATTTTCCCCATCTCGGTTGAGCATTACAGCACGGCGTCGCAGCCGGGGTATGCTGTCCACACGCGGCCTTCAACCGCAGGCAGCTTTCCTGATCTGATCCAGACGCAGCCTCTCTCCCACCGGTTTTCTCAGCACAACCTGCGTGTCTCCACGTCGGCCTCTGTCCTCGTGCCGCGACAGGCTCACTCGTCGTTCCGTGCGTCACGGCTCTCCTCTCCTACAGCGGAAACCGCTGTGGCACACGAAAGCGCGATGAGCGAGGCAGGAGGCACGCTCAGGAAACCGGACCGTAGCGCGCAAGTGAACAAGCCGCTGCGGACACCGCACCGCTGGTGGAAACGGTTGATAGCACGTGCTAGACACAGTTAGATGCTACAACAGCACGTGGCTCGTTTGGATAAGACACATTTCACCAGCAGCAACCGGTGGTGGAAACGGCACGGGTGCGACAAGGCCACAGAGACGACACGACGCTTGAAGAGCGCGGAGGGCGGAGGGCGGAGGGCAGGTGTGGCGTATGGCTGAGTGCAGACGGAAAAGGATGGCGACACGGGCGGTTCGACACTGAAAATGATGGCAATGCTATGCCTGCGCGTTGCTCTTTCACAACCATGGACTGGTCTTTGCTTTTGCTTATTTTACCTATTCTATTCGATATTCGCTCGCGGTTAGACCTCGCATATGGCATGCTTAGCTGCTTTTTTGACTGTTATCAGCGCATGTGCGCACTCATAAACAATGTTGTTTTTCATTCAGCCACGGCAAGCAATGGCTTTCTCGAGGGAAAGCGGTATAGGTTTGCTGGAAAAGGCAGGATGCGATAAAGCGTGGATTGTGGTCGCTAGCCACGCGGCTTCCCACGCGACGCCTCACCGCGTGCACAAACAAGGCAAAAGCAAAATATACGCACGGTCGCCAAGAAATAGTACGCCCCTACTTCGCAAACACGCTCTACCTCACACTAACGACAAGCCATCTCACGCCGCCTCGACAATGCTTTGCTCCACCCCGCCACACGGTAGAAGCAGTATCTCGCGTGCTGCCATCTGCGCGGTTACTGTTCTCTTCGTTCTTGTTCTATGCATACCCTCGCAACCAGCGACAGACGCTATGGGGTGGGACTGGATCTACAGAGATACGACACCCGCTGCTCTACCGTCTATGCACAATGGCATCCTGCCGGGATATCCGCGCTACCATCGAGCCGTTTTGCGCCAACGCGCGAGCATAGCAGCCGACACGTCGCTGCACGCTGTGCGCGTGGTGGTACAGATGGGACGGAGATCGCATTGGGAGGAACACCTGTACGGGGTGGCCACGACTGCCTACAACGCGCTGAACGCCGTTATCGCGGAGCATGGCAAAGACACACAGGCCTCCTCCTTGCCTAGAGACTTCCCTGAAGTGGATAGAGTGCGACAGGAACTCAGTCACACTATGGCCACCTGTCCCGATCGGTTCATGAAGACGTATGTGATGAGAATCAACGCCCTTTATAATGAGCTTGTCGTTTATCGAACCATCAAAGTGATCGATATGCTTAAGGGGATGCTCGAAATGGTGGAGAGGATCATTGCTGACATACGCTATCCGTTCTATCGTGAAAGAGGCTACAAACCGACGAATGCGCTGGTATGCATTCGTTGCCACATGTTTCCCAGTGCTTTTCGCATGCTTACCCGTGGTGTTTAGGCAATCCTTAATACGATGGTAAGCTCGGTCCGCTCACCGCTGCGCTTGTGCGTGACGCTGGCTGTGACAGCTGGATGGCAATGCGATCACACCAACAGAGCTCATCCACTTCACACCCGAAGCGTATGGAGAAGTAAGCAAGCAAAAATGGCCGACCAAGATGGTTCAGCATATACTGGAGAAGTACAATATGGCTATCGGTGAATGGCTGCGGACCGATCAGCTCATATGTACGCGCCTATGTTTTTCTTCTTTCCCTCCCTCCCTCCCTCCCTCCCACCACTCTGATATGCTTACACCTGTCTGTCTAGCGGAGCTAGGGTCGGCTCCTAATATCATGGGGGTGTGGGTGCGTGATGATCAAGAAGAACATATGATGGTGCCTGGGCCGTATAACAACTGGGTATTGCCGTTAGACGACACGAGGTACTGGTGGCACCTCACGAAAAAGGATGCAGTGCCAGAGTATGTTGGAACAGACCTGGAGGTGTGTGACATCGTCCCTCTTTCTCGTCCCATTCTCACTTCGTGTAGCTGCTGTCGTATTTGCAGAAGAAATTCACTGTCAGTACTGTTACGTTCGCTGCCATCAAGGCCACCAACGTTGCTATTATACCGGTAGAATCCCTATTGTCGGTCGTGTCCTGGACCCGTCTGATGTGTCGAAGGATGCGGCCTCCTTGCGTTCAAGCGTGACATCTCCTGTTCTCAACGCTGTGGATGAGGAAGCACCGAAGAAAGCGTTCATCAAAAAGTGCTACTTTCATTCCAACAGATTTGTGCAACGTCTGGCTCAACTCACGCTTCCTCCCTCGGCCCCAGTTTCAGAACAGGTCAAATCGGAACTAAAAGAGATTTACATGCAGATTGTTAAACTGCTGGAGAATGAGAGACACCGTGTCAAGTTCAACATCCGCTCTTCCATCGAGCACCGCTTATCACTTCCATACATCGACGAAATAGAGCATGGGCTTCTGAAACCGATGCACGCCACCTTCAGCACTTTGGGAAACTACTCCACCCTCTACTTCAAGATGCTGAAAAAGAACATCGGCAAGCTGCTGAAAACAATGCAGATGCACGGAGTCCATGAGATGGTGTACCCGCTGCCGCCGCGGAATGATGAAAAGGTAGGCGAGCCTTGATGCGAGGCGCACTGTTTACCCGCTATAGAACATGTTCTCGCTTCTGGTATGTCTTTGCGTGTGGTCGTCATCCTCATGTCGATGCTCCAGTTTGGTGCGGATTCGCTGATGATGATGGAACCGTTCGAGCTCATTTTCCAAGACAAAAGGGTGTGCTGTCCCCTTCTCACACTGCCATTCACCAGCCGCTAGAGCGAGTCTCCGATACAGGATTTGAAGGCGCTGTTCACTGCGTATAAGGTGCATTTCGTTTACCACGAGCTATTCCCTTGTAAGCGTGCGCATACACGGTGTGTTGGTGGTGACATTGGCATAGCCGAAAGCATGAGATGGCAAAGAAATGCGCGAGGGGTGGTTGTTTTCGGACGCACCTGGGCGAAGAAGCATGTGCTACTACGATACGTGCCGATGCCGCCTCTCAGCGCAGCCGACAACATGCAGCTAACTGGCGTCTGGTACAAGCTCCAGGAGTCTGTCGTTACCGAAGTGGACATTGTAGGTACAGCTATTGGACGCAGCTCACTGGGGGTAGGATGAATATAGAAACGACCTTGGCTACGAGTTTACCCTCATCTACTAAGATAAAGGACGCTTTACAAACATGGGATGTGTAGTGGTGTGTGGCAGTGCTTAAGAACATGACAGTCGGCTCGTGTATAGACACACGGATGCGATTATATATCGCCCAAGTCCTGCTTGGCGGCACTGCATCCATGCCACCAGTTGGTGCTACATCTATGTAGATGACTGTAACGTTTGTTGTTGTCGTTGTTGTTGGTGTTGCAGCACTTGTTGCTTTACTCTTGCTCTTACTGCCGCTCTTACTGCCACTCTTACTGCCACTGCTAACCCACCTCTTGTCTGCGTGTGCTTGCTCCTCATCTGTGTTGGCGTGGTCTGCTCTCTTGGGCCCTTTTGTGATCCACGCTTTCTAGCTGTTCACGCGACCTGCCTCTCAGTTTGGTGCGCCACAGGACCAGTCAACGGATCGTTGCTGCTATCGCCGCCACTACCCGCCCAACTCCCGCCACCCGCTCCCTCTTCACATTCCTCGCCTCCTTCGCCCCTACTCCTCCACCCGTCAACTACTCCTCGTCACGCTCCTGCTTCCGCGCCTGTCTGGCTGCTCCACCCGCCAATGGACACCGCTCCTTCTGGGCAGAATGCCACCTACAACATCATCGGTCTTGTCCTCGCTATCACCTCCGGATTCTTCATCGGCATCAGCTTCATCATCAAAAAGAAAGGGCTGCTGAGTGCCAACGCTAAATGTACGCTCTGCCACACACACGGCAGCCCAGCTGGTCCCACTCACCCCCCTCCTCCACAGACCAAAGTAAAGCAGGTGAAGGGCATGGCTACTTAAAGAGCCCGTTGTGGTGGACCGGTTTGATTTTGAGTACGTCCACCCTCTCCTCCTCCCTCTCCTCCTCCCTCTCCTCGTCGACATTCATGTGCTGACAGCGGTGGCTAGTGGCGGTAGGGGAACTGTGTAATTTTGCCGCATACGCTTTCACCGCCGCTCTGATTGTCACTCCGTTGGGTGCGCTGAGTGTGGTGATCAGGTGGGCTATTTGCGTGCAGCACGCGTGTGTCGCACACTGACCCTCCCTGTAGTGCAGTGCTGGCTTCGCTGATTCTCAAGGAGCGGCTGAACACACAAGGCAAGATCGGATGTGCCCTCTGCATTGTCGGTGCGTTGGTCATTGTCTTGCACGCGCCTGAACAGTCGGCCGTCACCGACATCGACTCTTTTATGCATCTGGTCATACAGCCAGCGTTTATTGTCTACATGGTGCTGGTGCTCATCACTACCGCCGTGCTGATGGTGTGGGCTGTTCCCCGCTACGGAACCACCCACATGTTCGTCTACCTGACCATCTGCTCCATTGTCGGTTCTGTCGCTGTGGTGTTCACCCAGGGGTTTGGCGCTGCCATTGTGTATAGCATCACCACCCGCAACCAGTTCACGCACTGGTTCGTCTACGTCACCATGCTGGTTGTCATTGTCACGCAGCTGGTCGAAATCAACTATCTCAACAAGGCGCTCAACGTCTTCAACACCGCCATGGTGACGCCGGTCTACTACGTGATCTTCACCACCAGCACGATTGTCGCAAGCTCTGTTCTGTTCCAGGGCTTTCGTGCGAGTGCAATAGACATCACCACCGTGGTCTGTGGCTTTCTCGTGATTGTGGCTGGTGTGGGTCTGTTGCAGCTGTCGCGTGGAAGCGCGAATCCTGCTGAGCTGCCACTGTCGGCTGATGTCTCCGAAAAACAACTGGCCGCGGATGCAAGTGCCGCAGATGCAAGCGTAGGGCCCATAGCTACCTCCGGGACCATTGGTGACGACACGGCCACTACTGCACACACCAAGCGTCGCCAACTGTCGTTGGGTGACCTGGAGCGATCACGCAGTCTTTACGTTGCCAGCTTTGAGCCAGGCCCTATTGCATTACGCGCCAACCCCTTCCAGACACTGCTGCGCCAGAGCTGGCTGATTGCAGAGGAATTGCACCATGAACACCATCAAGCGAAGCAGGAACAGGCGCAGCTGGAGAAGGATGAGAAGGCGGAAAACGGTGTGGAGCGACGACACACGGTGATCGGGCGAATGAATGCAGAAAGCAGTGCACCCATACGGCGTCATGGCGGCTCTCTGCTTGGTGCATCCCCGCGCTGGCTGCGCCGACACCCAGGAGACCAGGTGGATCTCGCGACACACAGCTCATCACCAGCAACACCCGCAACCAACACGGACAAACTATGGCACAAAGTGCGTACCGTTTATGGCGACCCTCGCAGCAGCAGTCGCGTGGCAGGCGACGGAGACGAATACACATCCGCGAAAGAGCCGTCCTCGGCCAAGGACGGAAGGACAGCAGTGGCGGCGCCACCAGCAGTGACACGCGTGCTGGTGGATGAGCCATCACAAGGCATCACGGCAGAACCGAAGTCGATGGCTGGTTCGCATCCGTCAGAGTCTGGACACAGTATCAGCGACAATGATCAGCAGAAGCTGATCACTGCGCCAGCTGCTGCCCGTCGCTCTCCAACTCGACGCTAAGGCCTTCCGAATGTGTGTGTTTCGAGTGCGCACGGCAATGCAAACACCAAAGGTAGCATTGTATTCGTGCATGCGTGCTCACCTCTTTCCTTCTCACCACTGCTGCGCAGCTCTATTTGCCTCCCCTTCCTCTTTTCAATCCCTTCTCGGCGTGTTGTAGAATTTTCTATCAATCCATATCCTTGTGCTTACTTTATTTTGGTGTGCATTTCTGTCTGCTCCGTCATCGCCGCTTGCCCTTCTTCCCTCCCTCGCCATCTGCCACATAAAGCGCATGGCCAGTGGCTTTGATGTGCGTGAACAGCTTGTTTCGCGTGCCAAACTCGCTGCAACACACATGGCAGAAATGCTATCAAACGGATGAGTGCCGCATAGCGTCTGCATGCGCGTGGCCTACCAATGGGGTGCTTGTGTCCCGATCCGTCGTTGCCGCCTTCTTTTGCTTGCGCGGTGCTCGCGGCACTTCCTCTTGCTCCTGGTCGCGCAGCTTGACAGAGGGAACGGTCAGCACCTCCGCCGGCGTGCTTGTATCCTTTTGAGCACGTCGTCGTCGACGCTTCTCCACGGGCGGAGATGCAGGCAAGGGCGGATCCGCGTCTGCCAGGCTGGACTTCTCGATGAGTGCTGCTACAGCGTCCACCACATCCTCCTCAAATCCAAAACGCGGTTGTTTCTGACTCTTTGTCTTGCGTGGTCGCGCGGAAGATCGCCCGCTTTCTGTCGCAGGCGGTGTGTCGAGCACCTCCATCATAAAATTACATTGTATCACCACTGGCGAGCGTTCAGCAAGAGTTGCCGTGTCTTGGCCATCAGCGTTCCTCTCCGTATCCGTTTCGTCCTCGACGTCGATCCCCTCTTCGCGCAACAGCTCACGCCGCAGTCGGTGCACACGCAAACGATGGTTTCGCCCTTGTTCGTGGTTCTGCCAGGCTGCTTCGCTCTTGAACCACTTATCGCATGCCACACACTCCCACTGCTCTTCCTCCTCCACCAAATCGTCTTCGGCATGGTCGATTTGTGCAAGTTCGGCACGTGCCCACGCTGGTGCTTCGAACTTCGCTGCCTGGCGTTGCAGCGCTTCTCGCTCGTTTTGGCGATGCTGTTTTGCACGATCGGCAGCAGCGACACGCATTTTCTGCTGCTCCGTGATGTACAAGCGGTAGCGGGGATCTCTTTTTCGCACGTGTTCGGCTAGTTGGCGGACGGTGTCGCTATACTCGCGTCTTGCCACCTCGCGTGCTTTCCTATTGTCTCTCTCCATGCTGCGACGAACGTAGCGGTTGGGAGCCTCGCGCAGTCGCCACTTGTCCTTCCATCGAAATGACTTGACAGTGGTGAAGTTTGTCCACTCTGAGTAGAAGTGTTTCAGGGAGTCGTAGGTAGTGCTGTCGTGGTAGCAGGTGGTGCTGTGGCCAAAGGAAGGACACTCCTGGTAGAACTGCTGCTGTTCAGGCGTGAGTTCAGCGGCGTCGGTATCGAAATGAACCGCAGCCAGCTCCTGTTCAGCTAGCCGCAGGAAGAGGTCGCGGTAGACGACGAAGAAGCCCTAGCATAGGTGTTGGCGTGAGTGCAGCTGCCACACACGCGTGCACCATACCTTAGCGTCGTTATCGTTGAAGTTGGAATAACAATCGCGCTGGAAATAGCGCATCAAATCGTCAGCAGCGTAGCCACGGCCACCTGATCCCGTAGGAATGGCACCATCACTGCCGTCGTCGTCGTATGCAGCGTCGTGGTCTTCACGCAGAATGTCATCTTTATGAGAATCGTACCAGGCACGCTCCTGAGGATCGCTCAGCACCTCGTATGCCTCCTGGAGCTGGGCAAACTGCTGGTTGGCAAACTCGAGGTCGCTTCCGACGTTCTTGTCGGGATGCAGCTGCAGGGCCAGTTTGCGATACTGCAGCTTGATGTCATGCGAGGAGCATGTCGACGACAGCTGCAGCAGCTCATAGTAACACACTTTCATCGGGAAACGTGTCTGCGGAAATGCGAAGGCAGTGGAAAGTGAGGCGTGCGCACTGCGCCAAGAAGAACACACCGAGCAAGTTTTGAGTGCAACAAACTGTTTCTTGGAGGAGAGAGAGAGAGGAAACACCGCCGCATCGCCACGCTGCCTTCCTTTGACAACGTGCTCTTGTTGCAGCACTGCAAATGGCAAGCCAAATGTGTGTAGCAGCAGTAACAAACGCCACCATCAGCCAGGCGGCAGCGGCAACGGCAGACCAACGAAGCAAACAAGCGCACTTCCACTGTAGACAGAATAAACACACAGCACAAACAAATCTCCAGCAAACGCACACACATCTCCAACAAACAGCAGCCGTCTTCTGTGGCGACGGCTGCTTCCACTGCCTGTTTCTAGAAGGCGGTCTTAGGCGACACTTCGATGGCGTCACAACAAGTCGCACACCTCCGCGACGCTGCTTCCCGCTTTGTGGGCGCGTTGCCGCTGCTGACGTGCCATGTGGCTGCAATGCTGTGCTGCGTGCATGTTACCGGTCTGCTGCTCTGGTTGGTGTCGAGCAGCGCAGCGTCAGATGTCTTTCCTGGCTGGTTCAGTCTGTGGCCAGCAAGTGTGAGCATCCTGCAGCGTATGTAGCGCGCATGCATGGCGGGTATCGGTACAATCTGTCTTAGTGCATCGGCTGGTGACCTATCCTTTCGTGCACAGCTCCGCGCTACACCTGCTCCTTAACTTGCTGGTGCTCGTGCCATTGCTGCGCGTTATGGAGAAATCGATGGGCACGTTGAAGGCACTCTACACGCTGCTATTGCCGTTCACAGTGCTGACCGCGGTGCTGTACCTATTTCTGTCGCATCTGCAACTGGTCAGTGAGCACACAATGGTGGTCGGCAGCAGTGGCTGGTGCTTCAGCATGCTTGTCTGGGAAACTGCCAAGCATCCTTCACAAAGGTAGATGGCATCGGCATGCCGCACTACGCCACGCTCACGCGCTGCGCCACAGCTTCTTTGGGTACTTCTCGCTGCCGTCGCATTGGTATCCCGTGGTGGTGTTCCTGCTGGTGAGCATTCTATTCCCTGGCGCTTCTTTCTGGGGACATTTCAGTGCGCTGGTAATCGGCTACATGTGTGCGTGTGCCATTGACATTCTCGCGCGGTGAAAACTGACGATGCATAGTCTCTTATGGGTACATCAACACGCTGATTCCACGCACCCAATTCTTCGAACAGTTGGAGCAGCGCTCTTGGCTAGCCAGCTACACCCACCGACCGCGATTCCAGCATGCAGAAGACGACGGCCTGCTGTCCCTCCCGACACACACCGCACACTCGGCAGATGCAAGGTATGCTGTCGCATACTTTACCGCGTGGGTCACTGTTGCAGACCACACAACAGCGAGATACCGCCTGGGGCCGGACTTTCCAATCCGTTTGCGTCACGATCCGCTGCACCATCGCCTCGCCAGTTTCCTGGACTGGGCCAGAAAGTGGGTACGTCCGTGGAAGTCGCCACGCTCGGTGGGTCGGACCACGAACGATCGACACTAGAAGTGGGCGAGATTGGCATAGACGTGTTTGCAACAGACGACGCAGATCAGCGACCACTGCTGGACACCAACACTGTTGGGTACAATGGGCCGAGCGACGATGGGAAGCCAATTCTGGAGCTGGCAGAGGAAGTCGACGGCAGATGAACTGCATTATGCGTGGCGTCATCACTGTACACAGTGGAGCATGCCTCATGCCACGCCCCTCTTTTGTATGCAACAACTGGTATAAGACAGATGCACCATTACACGACTTCTTTCTTGGGTGCAGACTGTTGCGCATCTTCCTCTACGCGAATGTCCTCTGCGTTCAAGATATCCACCTCCTCTTCTTCCACCTCCATGTCCACGTCGCTCTGTTCCTCGTCCCCGTCGTTCATGTCACTGTCGCACTCGGACAGCCCGCCACCCAGTCGCCGACGTCGCTTCCGTAGCTCACGGTAGCCGTGTTCTGCGCGTTCAGCCTCTTCCGCTGTCTCGTCTTCGTCAGCACCCCCAGATATGAGGATGGCAAACGACAGCATGACCGCCAAGCTTCCGACGAGCGTGGCGGTGCTTGGCACACGCCTATGCCATACCCAGTCGGCGAGTGCCACTGACGGAATGCCCAGCATCACACCAACAGACGCGAGGACTGGACCGATCAGTGCGATTGTAGGCATAAAACACGCGTTGTAGAGCACACCGAACATAGCGTTTACGATCATGTATCCCGACTGCTGCATGGTGGGAATCTGAAACACCTCCCAGCCAAACACGTGGAGGAGCGGGAGAGGCAGCCAGAGCAGCAGCAGGGTGGACAGGCCGATGCCGGCCGTGATGGCGTTGGCAAGAATAAGACTGGGCCGAGCGGGTGGCGGAGGGACAAGATCTCGTTTGTAGAGGACCTCGGTCAGACCGGTGCAGGCAGCAGCAGACAGTCCCAGCAGGTCGCCCAAGGCCATACGCCACCACGGCTCACTGGCGCCATGATCCGACTGCCGGTCGTGGTCCTGGCCAGCGGCGATAAAAGCCATGCCAGCCACACCAAGCACGCCCAGAACCACCGCGGCACACTTACGGTACCGGAACCGCACGCCCAAAAGACAGACTTCAAACGCATAGGCAAAACCACAAGCGGTGTTATAGGCAGCGGAAAGCCGGGTGGGGGTGGTGAGTCCGGCAGAGAGGTACCAAAAGTAGGCGGCGATGGTGAAGGGGATGGAGATGTAGATGATGCGTAGACACAGGCGTCGCAGCAAGAGGCGGTTGGTGTGTGCGACGTTGACGTGACGCTGTGAAGCATAGATAGGAAACAACATGTACAGTCCGCGGTGGAAAGCGTTTCGATACGACTGTAGGGACTGGCCGTGGGTGAAGAACGAGAAGACGACATTCATGGGCACGAGTAAGATGAAACAAGCGTGTGCACTCCATCTACGCAGTGGATATGTGTCATCCCATAGGCAGGGCGTTGAGGGAATACAGGATGAAGTATGGTTTCTGGTACGCACCACTCGTTTGTACCGCCTGCGTCACTTCCTGGTAGTAGCGATGGTAAGAAAGGGGGAGGGGGAGGGGGGCTGGTGTACCGACTGCACGGTGGCAGCAATCACGCTGAACAGCAGCAGACACACGCCAAGATGCTTGCTGCGGCGGTGCACGGCAGCAGCCTTCGTGGGCAGCAGCGAGGCGGCGTGGGTGGAAGCGTGCAGCTGGTGGCGCAGACGCTTGGCGACGGGCGACACGGCCATGCGAGCAGGGGAAGTTGCAGACACGCTGCACCCACCGAGAAGCGTGCCATTGTCGCAGTCACACTCCCAGGGCCACAGTGCAGGCGGAGGATTTTAACAACAACAACAACAACAATAGCGGTGATAACAATGATAACAACGATAACAATGATAATAATGACAACAAACATTGCCCGTCAAACAGGTGTTGAAAGGAGGAGGAGTGGTGCTGGCAAGGAGGTGGCTGGTGTGTGGACTGGTGTGTGAGCAATGCTGAAACACGGTGTGGCGACGGGGAGCAAGTAGGTGGATGAATGGGCGGGACAAGAACCACGACACACCACATGGCCAGCCACGGGAATG
Organism: Cochlonema odontosperma; assembly: GCA_004114315.1. NCBI lineage: Eukaryota > Fungi > Zoopagomycota > Zoopagomycetes > Zoopagales > Cochlonemataceae > Cochlonema > Cochlonema odontosperma. Next base: position 45,037 of record QZWT01000037.1, read on the forward strand.
CAGTCGGTGGAAGCGTTCCTTCGCATGCTTGCCTCGTCCATCCACACTAGAACAGGCCCAGCACCAGCCAACACACGCGCTTCTCTGTACACACACCAAGCTCATACCAGCAGCCTTCCTCTCCGTCGACAGTGAAGCATGTGCCGTGTTGTCTTCGCTTCCATCTTCCGTCGGAACATGAGGTGCCTTAGTACACATGCCCTGCTTGCCTTAGTATGACAGTGCCGGGATTCCCCCAGCATGCCAATACCCCCGCTTGGCACACACACACCCGCACACAGCCAGTCCGCAAACACCGTCCCGCCAAACTCCCACCCTCCGTTTGCCTTCCTTGCGCTCACCGCCGCGCCTGTTCCATCCGCGCTTCGTATGGATCTGCAAGACCAGATTTCGCAGCTGCCTACCGCCGCTCCTGCCGGCTCCCTGATGAACATCATCGGCCTGCAGGAGGGTAACAAGGCTGCTGCCGCGGATCCCGCCTCGCAAGACCCCGCCTCTGCTGCTGCGGCCACCGCCAAAGTAGACGAGTGTATGGAGACCATCGGCAGAGGAAAGGACGAGGTCATTGTGAGTGCTGCTACCAAGCGTCGATGCCAGGCTGCACAGCTATGTACACCACACCCTGTGCTCTCCACTCTTCGTCCCCGCTCACCATACCTCTCCGTAGACTTCTACGACTACTACTTCGATCTCTTCACCTACATCCAGAAGCGGAAAACACGGCTCAGTCGCTTTCACGACGAGCTGGCTAAGCGTCAAGTACTTCCACCGTCTTTGCCTCTTTCCCCTCCCCTCCCCTCCCCTCCCCCCTCACTTCTCCCCTCTCTACACAGTTGTCAGAGCAAGAGGGTGAAAGTGAATGGCGCAGGTATCGCGGCAAAGAGCGTGCACATTTGCGCAAGCGTCGTATTCGCACCAACATGTCCCAGTTCCAGCTGTTGGCGCAGGTTGGCCAGGGCGGCTATGGTCAGGTGTTTCTTGCGCGCAAGAAAGACACGCGCGAAGTGTGTGCTCTGAAAAAGATGGGGAAAAAGCTCCTGTTACGCATGAAAGAGGTAATGCAAGAGTGCATGTGTGTGTGTGTGTGGTCATGCCGAGATACAGCAAATGCTCTCTTGGTGCGACCGTTTACTCCGCCCTCCTCCCTCTCCCTCCCCCTCCCCCTCTCTTACCCCCACTGCATCCATATAGGTCGAACACATCTTGACGGAGCGTGATGTGTTGACTGCTTCTAAATCCGAGTGGCTGGTCAAGCTGCTGTACGCATTTCAGGATGTAGATCACGTCTATCTGGCAATGGTAAGCATATGTCTCCCTGCAGCCATCCTCCTCCTCGCTCACCATGTGGCTGCGTGGCTCTGAAAGGAATACGTGCCAGGCGGAGACATGCGCACACTGCTCAACAGCTCTGGCATTCTGCGTCATCAACACGCCCGGTTCTACGTGGCCGAAATGATGATCGCGGTTGACGCGTTGCACAAGCTTGGTTTCGTGCATCGCGATTTAAAGCCAGAGAACTTTTTGGTATGCATCTCGTGCTTGCAGCGTGTTGTGCTCACCGCGGCATGCGAGATAGGTTGATGGACGTGGCCATATTAAGCTGACGGATTTCGGTCTCAGTCGTGGATCTGTGAATCCAACGCGGCTGGAATCGGTGCGACTCAAGGTGCCCATACCCTTCTGTCACCACGACACACTTACCCATGCGGCAATGCAACCCAGCTCGAACAGGTGAAACAGCTCGACCTGATCAAGCGCACGCCCGCAGAGCGTCGCAATATTTATCACTCGGTGCGCCGGGAAGACCGTGCCTGGGTAAGTGCTCTTCTCGCAGCATCGATGCTTGGCGCTGCTCAACAATCCACTCCCGCCAATGTGTTGCGCGAGACAGGCGTTCTCCATGGTCGGATCGCCCGACTACATGGCACCCGAAATCCTCACGGGTGTCGGATACGATCATCTGGTGGACTACTGGTCGCTTGGCTGCATCCTTTTCGAGTTTCTGGCCGGATACCCGCCGTTCACCGGTGTCGACAGTGATGAGATTTTCCTCAACGTGATGAACTGGCAGCGGGTGTTTGAAAAGCCAGTGTTTGACCACGCGGCAGCCACCGAGAACTTCGTGCCCGACGGCTGGGACTTAATGAAGCGGTACACGGTCTCCCTCACTGCCACCCAGCTAGAGCAGCTACTGACGCTTTGTGATGTTGCGCTGCGGACAGACTAGTCGCAGACCGCTCTGTTCGTCTCTGCACGCCAGAGCATGCTAAGCGCCATCCGTTTTTCGCGCGCCTGCCCTGGGACACCATGCGCACTGAAAGTGTACGTGGGTCGCACGCGTGCACGCCCGTTCTCTCCTCGTGCCCTTACGCCTGCGCGTGCATCTTGTAGACGCCTCCGTTCGTGCCTCAGCTTGAGTCGGAAGAGGATACGCACTATTTCGACGATTTCTCCAACATGGAGGATATGGCTATCTATGCAGAAGTGCAGCGCAAACAGCAGGAGCTGCAGGAGCAAATGGAGGAAACAGCAGCAGATGAGGACGAAGACGGCGCACCGCGGTCTGCCTTCATCGGGTTCACGTTTCGCCACCAGCGTGGCAAGGACTGGACCAAAGTGACGTTGGGCGAGAAACGCCAAGAGCAGCCGAAGAACGTGATGGGTAGGTGGCATGTGGTGGTGCAGGGGGACGCCGTTGTTATGCTTGAACACAGGACGGGTAATAACGAAAGGGGATGGGCAATAGGTACAATGTTCTGATAGTCTGATGGTCTGATCTGATGGCCTGAGTGAGGCTTTCTATTTATAAGAGAGTACACAGTGATGTTGGGAGAGGGGAGGAAATGAACCACGCTAGTGTGGTATCCAGGTGTTAGGTGATACGCGTGCGATCAGCATTGCTAAGTTAGCCATACCCGTGGCAAGACATGCTGGTGCAAGCACTGGTTGTGCAAGAAGCTGTGTATGTTCAGTGTGAAACGGTGTCATGGTGCGGTTGCACTCGCACCCACCTGCTGTGCACACGCGCGATCATGCAGATCTAGCACCAAGCACTGGCTAAGCAGATGCAGCCATTCGTCAGTCATCATGTCGCTCAGGAGTGCGTGTAGACTGGTGTCCTGCGGCACGTCAAACATCAGCGACTCCTCATTCTGGGCCATGGCAGTGCGAGTGCGTGTGTGTGTGTGTGTGAGCATGGCATGGTTGCGGAAAGATGCCACACACCTGGTGGGAAGGCATGCCTATGACACGGTAGATGCTTACAAGCTGCTCCAGCTCACCAAGTCCAAACGCGTCAGATGTTTCGCCAGTCGATGGTGTGAATAGCGGGTGCTGCAGACACATTTCGGCCAGAGTGCATCCCAGGGCCCATATGTCCTGTGCGCCGAATGTCAGCTCGTCAGCCGATGCGTCACACTTCAGCAGCAGTTCTGGCGAGAGATAGGCACTGTGCAAGGCAGGGGATGGTCAATGACGTGTGAATGCAGCTGAGGAAAAGACACGCGAGTGCGCACGTTACAGAGTACCGTAGCTATCACGGTGGGCAGGCGTGTTCCAGGCACGGGCCTGGCCAAAGTCACTGAGCCACACGTGTCCATTCTCACGCAGCAGGATGTTGGACGGCTTTACATCGCCATGCACACAGTTGTGGGCGTGGAGATGCGCAAGGGCAAGCACCAGCTGGCGAGCGACGGCCCCGAGCGCGGCTAAGGGGAGAGGGGTGCAGTGGGGGCGGCACAGATCCAGGAGGCTGAGTTGCGCCTGGGGATACCACAGCTGACATTCGTATGCGTTGAGGGGGTGTGTGAACAGCAGAGGAAGGATCTGGCACGTTCAGCGGTGCTTGTTTGCAGGGGAAGCGCTTGGCGCAGTACATTGGGGTGCATACATGCAGCCTCGCTCAAGAGCGAGGGGCGTTGGCGCACACGCTTTACGACATAAGTGCGGCCGTCTGGGCGGGTGACGAGGAAGATGTGAGGAAGGGTTTTGTGGGTGGCGGTAATGCGATCGGCAGGGTGAGCCATGGGAGTGTGGTGAGAGTGTGGTGGGAGGGAGGCAGGCAGGAGGGAAAGAAACAGAGGGAAAAGAACACGTTCTCTGACGAGCCCAATGCAGCGTGCAAGCGCGTGTACGAACAGAGACAGAGCGTGTGAGAGGTGTGGAAGAGGTGAGGGAGAGGGGATTGGCAGGCAGAGCGGGGAAGAAGGCGGGATCAAAGCGCAGGTGTACAGATGCAAGAAGGGGAGAAGAGAAGAGAAGAGCGCGGGATGGAGCAAAGACGGTTGAGGCTTCGATGTATTGACGCGCCACGGCACAACACGAGTGGAAGAAGGAGGCGCGCGGGTGGACGGTGTTCCCGCAGACGTGCCACCGCCAAAGCTACTCCCGCCGCGCCATGCCCCGCAAGTATCGAACGAAGTTTCCGGTGGTGGGTGTGCGGTCGGCGGCTGTTCGCTGACGCCGTGTGGTAGGCACGCATCAAGAAGATCATGCAGACGGACGAGGATGTGGGCAAGATGGCACAGGCTACACCTGTGCTCATTTGTAGGCGGGGGTGGCGTGAGAGGGGGAGGTCGATGTCTCGCTCAGTGGGACAGCCAAGGCATTGGAAATGTTTATGCAGTCGCTGGTGGACGAGTCGAGCAAGGTGGTGTTGGGCAAGGGACCGCGTAAGCTGGCAGCATGTCATTTGTAAGCATCCCAGGCGTGGTAGGTGGAAGCGACTGACGGGGACGGACAGGAAGGAGGTGGTGATGCGTATGCAGCAGTTTGATTTTCTACGTGAGCTTGTGAAGGATGTGCCTGAACACCAAGTGTCCACTACGCCCACGCTTGCTAAGAAGGGCAGTGTGGGGGAACTGGATGCACCCGCTGCGCCACACACGCGCCACGGTTCAGAGAGCAAGGCGTGCGAAGGGCGGGCAGACTCGGCAGATGCTTCTGCTGTGCCGTGCAAACGGAAAGGAGCGAATGGAGCGATGAAACGAGTCTCTGTGCCCGTGGTGGTGAAAGAGGAGAGGGAGGAGAGGGAGGAGAGGAAGGAGGGGGAGGAAATGAACCACGCTAGTGTGGTATCCAGGTGTTAGGTGATACGCGTGC
>QZWT01000395.1:0-12198 GCA_004114315.1 Cochlonema odontosperma
TCTCTCTCTCTCTCTCTCTCTCTCTCTCTCTCTCTCTCACTCTTTCACTCTTTCTCTCTCTTTCTTATCTTTCTTATTTCTCTTCTTGATTTTGTTTTGATCAACTCTTCCAACGCTTCACTCGATCTTCCTTCCCAGACTTTTTCGTTTCGTATTTCAAGCATTCGGCACCCATTTTAAGAGTCTTGACCCGACTTTTCTTATTGGCGTGCGCACTCGACAAGGACAATTGTTTTTTTTTGCTTGACGTGATAACGAATCAGAGTAAGTTTAGTTTTCACGAATCTCAGTCAGTCTCATCACAAATGAAAGAGGCCAAACTCTGTATTTGCATGGTGTTGAAGAAAAGATCGCCATAATTTTCAACATTCAATGAGTGATTATAATCCCTTATGAGCTGGTGTGCTTGTTTTTGTTCTGTCTTGAGGTGTGGCATGATCCCATGGACTTGTGGAACTTGCAACTGGCGCCCCTGGTTTACGGTGAATGGGCGACTGACTGAAGAACGATGGAGGTTGATGAAGACTGGACAAATAAGAAATCGACGTTTGAGGTCACCTTACCGTACTGTCGTATACCTCTTCCTGCTGTCGTTTCCACAATATTCTCTCTATCCCTACCTTCTTCTTTCGTATGTCTCTCGAGAACACGGACCTCCTTTCCCTTGTGTGGCCATCGTATCTCATGATATTAAGGAGGGGTACTTACCTCTTCCTGGTTCTGGGTATTTGACTTGCCTTGTCCATTCTACTCTCCACTCTTTATTCTTTACTATGCACAAATCCCTCTCGGCTTAGTGCCTTCATTCCTTTCTTTTTCCTTTCTCTCTTTGTAACTCTCTCCTGACCTCCTTATTTTAATTCTACCTTTTTTAATCCCTCCACATTTTCATTCCTGCACTGCAGTCCTGTCTTCCTTCATTGCTAAAATACAAATCGCCTACTTTGACTCCGTTTCTCATTCGTCGTCATCTGGAGAGGGTTTGTTATTACTCTTATTCCTCTTTACTTCCCAGTCTTCTTTCCTGCCTTCCATTCCCGTCATCTCTCTCTATTCTCTTTCTTCGATTTCACCTTCTCACGCCAATCTTTCTCTTTCGCTCTCTTGCTATTTTCTTCCAACTTGTACAACTTGGGTAACACGAATTATCCAACGGATATCTTAGTACGACCGAGGGAAACACAAACCAAGTTATTCACCATGGATACATACATCCCCAAGTCGGTCACCAAGGACCGCCATGCCACTGCTGACAGCCAACAATCACAGCAGCAGCAAGCCCAGACTCCGACCATAGTTGTCTCCATTGCAGCAGCAACAGGACCATCGACCACCACCACAACAATTGACCACGACTCCTACCAAAAAGCGACCCTTCCTAGTCTTCAATCATCTGCATCAACGAAGAACAAAAATTCCTCGAGCAGCAAGCTCCTATTAGGTGCCAAAGGAAACCGCTACTCCAACAAAAACGCTGAGGAAGATGAAGAGGTTGAGAGACGCAATTCGGAGGATGAGGCAGACGAGTACGAATACCAGGAATACAAACGGGCCCGGAAACTCAAGAAGCAGCAAAAGCAAGAGGCCAAGGAGTTGAAGGCGGCGGAGAAGCAGAGGGAAAAGCAGAAGAAAATGGATCGAAAACGGGCGCTGAAGAAGGCTAAGGCTGGAGGGAGACGGGTGTCGGTTTCGAGTAGTAGGAGGGGGTCACAGTCGTCAGAGTCGTATAGCCAGGGCGCGTCAGGAGGGCGTCTAGGGGTGGGGATTGCTGATGGGAGGGGAGGAGAGGGACAGGAGGTGGGTGAGATGGTGAGTCAAGGGTTTTCGACTGCAAGGAGGGAGAGTTTAGGTGGTGGTGGTGTGTTTGTTATGAAAAAGCGAAGTCGGGTTGCGAGACTTTTCCGTAGGAAGAAACCCGAAACGATGCAAACACCGGCGTATGCGTTGATGACGAGGGCCACAGAGGAGGAGGAGGAGGAGGAGGAGGAGGAAGAAGAAGGTATTGCATTGCAGCCCCTCGAACGCGGACAGGGGCAGGAGGAAGACAAACGCGAGCGCGAACGCGACCGACGGTTTGGACACGGTGGTGCAAGCTCTTCGTCTCCTTTACCAGGTTCCCTCTCGTCGTTGACGGACGATACACCACCCCAGCATCCAATGCAAGTCGACAACCCTTCCTCTTCAACATTCAGCTTCTCGTCAGCATCCATAACACCGTCATCGAGCTCTAAACCACATCGATTGGACCTTTCATTTGGCAAAAACAAAGGAGTCGGAGGAGGGAAAAAAGAAGGAGGGAAGGGAAAGGGAGGTCTAGCAGAGTCAACGACGAACCTGAAATCTCCGTCATCGCCACACGGTGGAGTTGCAGGAGGAGGAAACTGTGGTCGATGCTATTTACGCCAGGTTTGGTCCAAGATCAAGCATCCCCACAGAAACGGTAACAACAAACAGAAGCCAGGAGCGGCGGCGGCGGTGATGGTGCCGGCGATGATTTCCAAAAAATCGTTGGCTGCACAGGCGTAGGATTTAAAAAAAAAAGCCCTTTTTTGTTTTAAAATGTAATTTCTATGTTCCAATTACCTGCAGCTCTTTTTTCATCTTATGTCTTTACCTCGTTTTTTTTTGTGGATCGTACTCCCCTTGAGCTGGACTGAACTTGGGGGTAAAAGAAAGAAAAGGAGGGAAAGAGAGAGTGTGGGAAGGAGAGTACTGTTAGGTAAGGGTTTGGTGTGTGCTTCTTGCATTTGGATTTGTTGCCCAGTTTCCGATGTTATCTTCAGCTTCATTCAGGGCGCGTCAAAAGAAGAAAAAAAGGGGAGCAGGAGGGGTGTCAACAAAAAGACCCCATGCATGAGGGTTACTGATGTTGAGTATCTGTTACAAGGGGTGCATATCGTAGCAGAAGTCGGAGGAGGAGAACATCGAAACAGGAGCAGAGGGAGGAAAGGGGGGAGAAATTGCACGATTTTTTTCGGAGCATGAGATTCGAATGGAAGCTGGCTTGGATGAACGAAAAGAAGGAACAGCCGCGACACCAAGTGAAGCCTTTTTTTCATGCTGACGCCGGTCCGTAGACTGGAGAAAAAAACAGAAAAAGGGGAGGGTCTCGATGAGGGAGGGAGAAAAAGAGTGTAAAAGGAAGAGATGAAGGCAAAAGAGTGTGGTTGGTCATTAAAAGAGCATTGAGCTAAGTCGCATTTTCGGAGATGCATAACACCTAATTGAGAGATGAGCAAGAGGGCTGACCTGATCCAAACGTGCACCTACCCAGGCTCCATCTTTTCCCTTGTCCTCGTCCATGTACACTGCACAATAACCGCGTTGCGTCCCACAGCAGCAGCCAACCCTTGCATCTTGTCTTTGTATTCTGCTCATAAAAACTCCGCATTGTGTACGTTTGCAGAGCAATCTAAACCCCCCTTCTTTTTTTCTTGTTTTTCGTTTTCTACTCTTCCTGTCCTCAACCGACTCCATCTCTCCGTTATGTGACCCTCTTCTTGCTGTTTTTCACTTCTTCCTTTTCTCACTCTCCTTTCTCTCTTCTTCTCTTTTCTTCTCCCCCCTTCCTCTTTTCTCCTCCTTTACTTGCTTTCTTACTAAAACCCTCAATTTGTTATCAAAAGGAATCACCCACCCATCTTGTATATCACAACCGGATCTTCCCTTCTCTATCTACTCCTCCTATAGATACTTTCACAAGACCATTCTATCACTACTTCTTTCTACTTCAGACACTCTTCCTTCAAATACCGTATTTTCTCCCTTTTCTATTCTCTCTATCCGCAAGCGTCCTTCTTTCTCGCCTCATTCATAGAACTCGTACATTCGTTTGTGCACTACTTTTCATTCAGCAAGCGAACACCAAAAGACGACAAAAATAGCAGGAATGACAGGCGGTTCGAGGTTTTCGATTGTGGTGGTGGGCGATGGCGCTGTTGGCAAATCTGCCATGACTCTGCGCTTTCTTCGAGACCAGTACGTTCCCATCCTCCCCCCCTCCAAAAGATGAAAAGAGCAGCAGAACACAGCTCAGCTCCAGTGTACTTGATGAAAGAAGAGGAGAAGGGGGTGTTTTGCATGTTGCATGTTGCATATTTACAGTTGCAGGGGGTAGGGGGTAGGGGGTTGGAGTTGAAGTTCTTTCCTTGCATGTATGGATGTATGGGAATGAAGTATATTGGTACATGGTCACTAACTTACGAAACAATATTCTGTTTCTTTGTCTGCGCACGCACCGTTTGCCCCTTGTAGGTTCCATGATGAGTAAGTGCGGCAGTGTCTGTTCGCACCCCCTTACCTCTTACCTCTTTCCCTCTCTCCCTCCTTTCTTCCCTTATTTTTTTTTCAACCGTGCTTTCCTGTGCCATATGCATTGATTGACATGTTCATACTTCTGCACGTGGTGGATGGACCCTTGTAAATGAATTAGATATGATCCGACGATTGAGGATTCGTACTGCAAGCATGTGGAGGTGGATGGACAAGAGTATACCCTTGACATTATCGATACTGCGGGCCAGCACGAGTACAGGGGTCATTGGAACGACCAATTCATGCGGTAAGTTTGTCACCATTCTTCTCATTCCCTTCTTCTCTGCATGTTTAAGTTGACCAAAGCAAAAGGCATTTACTCATACGTTATTTTTCGTTTTCTCATCGTCGTTATCTAGGGCGGGGGATGGATTTATTTGTGCGTATTCGATCGCGTCGATGGGGTCGTTTAATGAGCTGGCGGTGTTCAGGAACCAGATCTGGCAGGCCAAAGAGTCGGAGAATGTACCGATGATCGTGGCGGCCAACAAGAATGATTTGGCCGATGCCCGACAGGTTGCTAGTGAGATTGGGATGGAGTTTGCACATCTCTCCAATGCCTCCTACATCGAGACAAGGTAAAAATATGACAGTGTATGTGCGACAAACAAGGCGCGAAATGGTATGAATTGAAGACATGGACGGTGATACTGAAACGCGCACATTATTTTCCTCTACACTATCCTCTGCATGCTCAACAAAGTGCAAAGACAGGGTTCAATATTCATGAGATGGTACACGAGCTGGTGCGTGAGATTGTGCGATCTCGCCAGCGTGAGGAGTATGCAGACATGATAGATCATCACCAGCATCCTCTTCACCAGCACCAATATCAATACCAACAGCAGCAGCAGCAGTCAGATAAAGGTGAGGTGTCCCTGGCGATGGGGTATGTCAAGAGTCCAACGCCTGCAGGTCCGATCGGGAGGGGTATGGAGGATGATGAGTCCGACATGGAGGATAGGCGCTGCTGCTGCATCATCATGTAAAAAAATATTGGTAGTATCTTGCGAGAGAGAGAGAGAGAGGAAGAGAGAGAGAGCGAGAGGGATGACAAAAAAATGTAAAATGATAAAATAAATGGTCCCAATGGACGCGTGTTTTGACTCGTTACTTTTACGCGTTTGGATGATTTGGTTCCGTGGCGGGATTGAAACAGAAATGTGAGACCTACCTGGGATCCGATTGAAGAGAAGAGATGACGGCAGGGAAATAATCAGTGATGATGTATAATGACGGGTCTGGTGATCATGTATTGTTCCATTTTCGTGACGCGTGGTATCCGACCTGGCCATGCCCCCAGGCAAAGGGAATAGAACGCCATGACTGACCTTGAGTGAATGCTAGATACTTTTACCAGACTTTTGTTTCCCGCACTTTTCCGTTTGTCAACTTGCCTCATCCCACATGCACTCACTGGACCCTTGTCGTCTTTTCCCATCGTTGTCTCTTTCTCTCATTTTCGTCTCATTCTCACCCCCGCTTGCATCACTCATTCTTCCCTAATATTTTTTCATCTTCCGCTCTCTCCCTTTTTGTTCTATTCTTTTCTTTTTCTCCATTGACCATCCACTCCCCACCTTCTCTTACTCGTCTTCTCTGTCATCACTCTTCTCCTCATCCTTCTTTTTCTTCTTCCACTTTCCCATTCACACGTACACCTTCATACCAGTCCTCACTCGTCTTGACTTCCTCATTCACTAATAGATCAATTTTCTCTCACCCCAACAACCACCACAGGTACGTCCTCTCTCTACCCCACCCTCTTTTTTATTTCCTTTTTATTGGATTATTATATTGTTTGGGTTTTTGTCGTTCGTCATACCCAAACTGAAAGTAGCAACAGCAACAGGAGCAACAGCAACAGAAAAAAGCCAAAAGTACAGACAGGACACGACCCCGCGTTTTTTTTCGTGTCGTACATACAGTTTCTGTCGTTGTTGAGCTGTTTCCTTGTTGCTCGTCATCAATTGAACCTGTTCATCCTCTCTTCCAGCCGTTTTCTCTTCACCTTCTACCTTCCTGCCTCTCTTCTCTTCCTCTTTTATTCCACATAACAGTAATACAACAACAATCATACAACCGACTCCATTTTCAAGTATACGCTCGCTCTACCTTTTTTCCCCTACCCCCTTAGTCTTACTCGTTCCTCTTTGTCTTTCCTCCTCGTCCCCCCTATTTCTCGTGTGCATTGTTTACTTTTTTTTTTCTGCTTCACCTTCCAAAGTTGTTGATAATTGTACCACACCCTGCTCTTTCTTCCCACTGTTCTCTGGTATCTCACTCATTTCATTCCGTCACGAAAGTGATATCAAACAATCACGCATTTTTCATTATCGATTCAACACTCACTTTTCCTTTCTCTCTCTCCCTTCTATTCTCTTCCTTTCCTTGTGGATCTTTCATCCTTTTCTCGTCTCTTTTCTTCTCTTTGCTTCTCTTCTTCTCTTCGTCGTCAGTTGCACCATCAATTCGCCAATTCTCACGATATCTTCACAAAAAAAAGACGAAGTGCTCATCCACAGTCGAACATCATAAAGAATAACGAATAGACCACAAACAACAAGGGCTTTCCTTCCCTGCCTTCCTTCCTTGAACCCATAATGCAAATTGTCTTTGACAACCACACCAGAGGAAACAACGACAACAACAGCAACAGTGACAACAATGGGCATAAATTATTACTGCTACAACAGCAACAACAAAAGCAACAACAGGACGAGGAAGGCCGTATCCTGAAGTCCGGTTCTTTCCAACATCCTCTCAAGAGCCCCATCACCAGCACCTGGCCCCTCCACGCCCCCTCGCCTGAGCGCAACAACAACATCAACGATACGGATGACCTGCAACAACAATCGCGGCTACTTTCCTCTGGTAACGACACCTCCCTCCTCCCACTCTCTACCCTCCCGGAACCGACGGAAATGGAAACTCGCCGGTCAGCAACAGCAACAGGAGCACCAATAAAGGCTTCCTGTCTTTCGACAAAACAGGACGAGGTCTCATGGGATGCTGCCTCCCAGCTAGACCATCATCGGCACCATCACCGCCAGCAACAAGAGCAACAGCCTCAGCAGCAATTGCAACAGGGGCAACAACGGAGCAGCAGTAGAGAAGAGACGGCATACCCTCCTCACCTCCCTGTCAGTACACAGCTACAGGGATGTCTAAGGGGCTGCTACAATGGAATCGGTATCGATAACAAAAGCAACAACACCGGGGCACAACAACAACATCATGAAGAACAGCACGAGCCAATGAAAGGCAGCGAGGGAGAGGAAGATAATAGCTCCTATCCCATTGCGACAGTAGCAGAGGGTCGTAGTGGGCTTGGCCGTAGATCGCCCCTCTCCTCCTCTTCCTCGTTGTCCTTCTGTTCCTCGAGTTCCTCCTCCTCGTCTACCTCACCCTCCTTCCCACCTTCTTCACCACTTCACTTTTCCTTTCCTTCTATGCCCTCCTTGGCTGACAACAACCCTTTGCTGCCCTCCCCCCTATTGCTATCTTCTCCTTCATCATCATCATTTGCACACACCTGCTCGCCATTGTCTCCTCCCGATAGTGCAACCACTGCCCTCCCTCCACTATCGGTCTTGTCCTCTTCTCCCTCTCGCTCCAACTCTTTGACCGTGGACGTTGTTGATTTGGACCCCGCGTGTGTGGTCCGCCGCGGGAACGTTGCCCTGCACATAAACTCGAGCACAGGGAAAAGCGGCTCAAGCGTGGCAGCAGCATCGTCTTCCCTCTTCTCGGAAAACTCAATTCCTTGCAAGGGAGAAGAGCCTTCCCCTAGACAAACAGATCCCGCCATGCATTGTACTTCTCCCTCACAAGCATCATCTTCACAGCAGCAGCTCCACCAGCAGCAGCAGCGGCCGGCCGCATTGTCGTCCTCTTTTCCTCCTCCCGCAATCTCTCTGGGCTCTACTCCAAGAAGTCTTGTCGTCGCCGTCTTTCCCCCCTCCTCTGATGAAAGACGGAGTAGACGCGAACAGAAGACCCGAACAAAAAGGAGAAGATCAATGGACGACAACTCTAGCAATATCAACAGGGACGGCTTTTCCTCTCCTTTTCCTTCTCCTATCGAGCCAGACCACTCCTCTTTGTCATCATCGTCGTCGTCGTCGCCGACTTCCAAGGGGCTTGTTGTTGCTTGCAAGTCTGAGCCAATAACGGAGGCAATGAGCCCAAACCCGACTATGGACAGCCGGATGACCTCCACTACTGCTGGAACAACCACATTTGCCACTGTTGAGACCGTATCGTTGCCCGTCGTCGAGTCGTCCGAGAAGAGGGTGAGGAAGAGGAGGGTGTCTGAGGGTCACAACACCACACCTGCTGCCAAGGCGACTAAAAATGCCGAAAGGCCCGCTAGCATCACCAACAATAATAGGCTGGAGCGACGGAAGGCTTCTTCTGCTTCTTCTTCGGCCACGTCGTCAACAGCCAGACCTGATTGCTCGTACACGACGATGATCATGGAGGTCTTCCAGGCATCGAGCAAGGTCAAGCTGGACCTGCCCGATATCTATGGCGGAATCATGGGCAAGTACCCTTTTTATCGCAAGGCAGGCAAAGTCTGGCAGGTACGTTTTTTTTTGTATTTCAGGGAACCCATGTCTCCATTCAAATGTAAAGCGTGGGAGGTATCTGGTGGGTACGGATAGTCACCAATCAACCTATTGTTAATCATGCCCTTTACTACTGTTCACTGTCAATAGAGCTCTGTTCGACATGCCCTCTCGCAGAGCAAGTTCTTCTGCAAGTTAGAACGAGGGCCAGGTGAGCCTGGCAAGGGCAGCTTGTGGATTGTCGACTCCGAGAACAAGCAGACCCCGAACCATTCTCGGAAGAGAAAGGCTTCTGGCGGCAACCTTGGCGCTGGCGACTATGTATCTGCCTCACCTTGCCCAACTACCCACTCCAGGGTCGTTCGTCCTCCTAAGTTGGCCTGTACTATTGGTACGATTGGAGAATCATTTGAGGATGAAAAGTCGCGTGAGTTTCAATCATCTGCGGCTTCGATTCCTTCACCAGCCGCATCTGACGACGCTGATGATGGTGGTACAGTGCGTCGAAGCGGACGTGCACGGAGACCCCCGCGTACCAAGGAGGCGGATGATTACATCACTACCGCTTCTCATAGTCGAAAGCCATCTTTGGTCGCAGGTGCTTCGTTGTCGACGCCACCGACTTCGCCTGGTCCCCAAGACCATCATTCCGAGACGAACGCAAGGATGACATCACCACCGCCGCCATCAAGGAAGCGGTCTAGCTCAATCCGGTCCGACAGGAGCCTCACTAGCCCTGTCGTCTCTCGCATGAACCATTTCACCATCGACCTGCCACTCTACAGCCCAACGATGTCTGCGCCAACTACGCCCACCGCCACTCCTGGTACTCTTCCTCGCAGGGCTCCATTGGATCTGGAACTTGCCGGTCTTCCTGGAGTCGTGACCTCACCCCGGATTCGGCGCCCTCCTCAGAAGTTGGCCGAGTTTGTGTCGTCCGAAGACTTTAAGGCTGCTCCTTGTGGGAAGCGGACCTCTTTGGTTTCAGCTTCCTCGTCTTCTTCCTTGCCATCGGGGAATCAGGATCGTAATGCTTCAGCATCATCAACGACGACCATGACGACGCCAGGAGCAGAGGCAGGACAGCGCATAGAGAGACGAGGTAGGAAGCGAGCACGACCAGATGTTGGAGGTCAGTCAGCATCGTCTTCACAGCAACAGCAAAACTGCGTTGGTGATGGTGTCGTTGGCCGCAGCAACAGGAGGGCGATGACTGTCAACGGCGGCAGGACCAAGGATGAGGCGGCACCAGCCCGACAACAGAGTGCTTCTTCGCTCCTCGCTGCTGCGCCTACTTCACAGACTCCTGTGAGCGCCACCACCGGTTGTTCGCCTGCATTTATCTCGCTCAAGGATTTGGAGTTGAGTCATGCTGCGTCACTGGAGGAGGACTATGATGACGACAACGATTACTTCGGAGCGGGTAGGTGTGACAACAACAGAGATGGTGCACGTGGCGTTTCTTCGAGGCGACATGGTGGTGGTAGATCTGTGTGTCAGAACGAGACGTATGAACAGAGACGACTTGCCGGGATTCAGCAGATTGTCGTGGCGTCTCTTGATTGGTACGAGGAGTCTGATTCTGAGGATGACGAAGCGGAAGATGTTGGTGTGGAGGACGACTCTGATACCGACATGGGCGACATCGATGGCGAAAGCACGGCGGTTGTTGGAAGACTTGGCGGTGGTGGCGTGGCTCGGTCGGGTTGTGACTCTGGGTTTGATTCGGAGTCGGATTCCTGCAAGGGGTTTGTTCGCGAGGCTACTGGTTGGATGATGACGGAGGAAGTTACGGAGCTGGTAGAGGAGCTTGATATTGAAAGTGCGGCAACTTCACAGGTTCTGGAGCGCTGTCAGAGCGAGGCCTTTGAGACTGTGTGTATCGCACCCGCCGAGGACTTGGCTGTTGGAGGCGCTCTTGTGGAAGCTCTGTCGACCTCAACATCACACTTTCTGGATCATACAGGAGCTGGTCTCGTGACTGATCAGGACGGTGACGGAATGCAGCCTTGTTCGGTTGCCGTTGATGCGTCGTCATTGTTGCCTATTATTGCCGGAGATGTGCCTTCACCATTGGCCGACATGATCGAAGGCGGTACCGGAGTAGTCGAGTCAGGACAGTCAGCCACAACCTGGGAGATGCCTATGATCCCTGGCGGAATTCTGAAGGAATTGGCGGCTGTTACTGTTGAATCCCTTGAGCTGAGCGGCGATAAGACGGTCTCTGGAGTTGAGGGCATCGTAGGTCCTATGGAAGTTGAACTGGAGGAGCATGGTGGCGATGCAACTGTACATATTGAAGCAGCAACGACAACAACGGCGGCGGCGACAGCGTCGGAGACAATGGAGATGAAGGCGGACAACTACATGGGCTGGCTCAACCTCTAATCGCACCGCCGTTAGTTACCTCCATCCATAAAAAACAAAAAAAAAACAAAAAATTAAAACACAACAAAAATACCAACGCTAATTAAATTGCATCTTTTATCATAACATAACTACATCGCCTACAGAACCATGCCATGTCATCACTGAAAAGACTGAGAGTAGAACCAGCAAGATTTTTATTTTTTATGAAAGGAACAAAAGGAACTAATGAGAAGCCGGTTGTAAAACAATTAGTTTAGAAGGGGTAAAAGCCAAAAGTGAATGAAGGGACGAGTGAAAACAAGAGTCGCAGAAATAAGACTAGAAAAATACTTCTGGCGCGAATCCAGCAGCGATACTCCCATGCGGACTGACAGCCAGGTTATACCTTGTGCAGGGGCACATCCTCGTCGGTGGTCATGCCTTCATCATCGTGTCGAGCCTCACTTCCGTTGGCACCAACCGGCGACTGAGGCCGATGTGGTCTCTCGTGCATCTCCTCGTCGTCATCATCAAAATCTACCACGTCCACATCCACGTCCTGATCCGCCAATTCTGTAGCTGCCTTTGCTGTGGATGGTCCGTTGGACTGAGGTTGCGGTTTGCCAGCCTGAGGAGACCCTGATTCTGAAACCGTCTCCTCGTCACCATCCTGGACATCGTTGATCTCCTCCTTGACCGACAGGGAACCAGTAGTAGGCGGTGGTAGTGGTGAGTCGGACGACAAAGGCGCGAAATCATTGACGCCCGCCAATCGAATCGCAGGCACTGCCACAGCTGTCGTCGACAGTTTCGTCTTTTTCGTCTTTTTCTGCTTTGTGTTGAGTGCAACATTGCCGCTCTTGGGGTTACTGGGCTTGCTCAAGGATCCAAGAGATGCGTATTCTTCATCATCATCGTCATCATTTCCACCTGCTGTTCCTGTCTCTCCGTCCGCTGCATCATG
>QZWT01000396.1:0-12115 GCA_004114315.1 Cochlonema odontosperma
AGCACAAGCACAAGCACAAGCACAAGCACAAGCGCGAGCACGAGCACGAGCACGAGCACTCGCTTCATCCAGATGCTGTGAGATGCGACAAGCGTGGTAGTGGCTTTCTGTGCCATCCTTCGGTATCGTGGCACTCCCAATGCTTAAGATAGGCTATTTCTTCAGAGTGCGTTCCAGATCGATCAATGCTTTCATTGCCGGATCCACCTGCGTGTTTACAGCGCTCTCCAGCGCGTCAATCTCAGCCAACGACACACGATCTGTCGAGTCCAATTGAGTTCGGGCGTTGCGAAGTGCGTCTTTGAAGGCAATCACCTCGTCTGCATATACCTCCCACACGCTGGCCTCTGCTTAGCAATACCACCAAAGGCACCTACCACACAGCACAGCCACTACGGATGTGTCAGCTGCTATTGCACTTTCGAAACTACACGCCCACCTCATGCAACAGTATTCTGGAGGTGTTGGTACTGCCGGCAGCGATAAAACCACCGTACGACCCTTTGTTCCAAGCCCTCGTTGGTACAAGCACGGGGATCGCACCCATCGCAGCATCGCGCACAGCAACATACACGCAGTTGAGTACTCCGCAGTAGTCCGATTATCAGAGTCACAGCAATTCCACGCTTTGACGCTTGTGTTCAAAGCAATAGCAACAACAGCAGCAGCAACAGCAGCAACAGCGACAGCGACTTGCTTCGTCAGGCGGCGGTGACACGTACGCAAACTCTCGCCATCGCCGTTCTTCAAGTCCTCACGCCGCCATTTGCCTGTGTCCATTCACACGCCCACTCGCGCAATGGGCCACTCGAAGAGAGCAGAACGTGCTGCAGCCTTAGCCGTTACGTCTTCGCTCTCGGACGAGGATTGCCCGGCAATCTCTTCCTCCACGCGCGTTCCTATGTCCCATCCTGCTGGAAAGGTACACGCGGCTAGCGTTGACGTGCTCGCTTCACCGCTCACACGCTCAGTCGGGGAAGAAACCAACCGCTTCGCTAAACCATCTACTCAACTTCTCGCTGCCCCCACGACACAACTGGCAGAGTGCTCCTACCGCACGCCGTAGACGCCAACCAGCCACGGAGCCGTACAACAAGGAAAAGTTTATGAACGCAAAGTAGCTTACTATGCAGTAGCAGGCCATGTTGGTTGGCTAACGGTGGTTAACAGCTTTCGCTTTATCGTTCGTGCAGATCGAGACTACACGCGGTATCTTGCGGATCCTGGTAGGTGCTGCCTGCCCTCTCTCTCGTTTGACGCATGGCGCAGACTCTCCGCTAAACTGGTCTGATGTGGAGCAAGTAGTATGTTTCGTGTGCGCGTGTACAGCGTTTGTGCTGTGGTAATGTGTTCCTGTGCAGATATGTACATCCCAAGAAGTATCCGCCTGTCCCATCTGTCTGGACGAGTGGACATGCCCTCGCATCACCAAGTGTGGGCACATATTCTGTCTTCCTTGTATACTGCACTATCTGTGCACTGACGAGGACGCCACAAAGCCGTGGCGGCGATGTCCTATCTGCTGGGATGCCATCTATCAGCGTGATCTGCGCAATGTGGCCATACGACAAGTGCACTCGATTCGATCTGTAGAAAAGCAACCGATTTGCATGTGCCTTATGTTTCGACCAATAGTATGTCTTCGTGGTGTGAGTGTGGCGGGTTGTGATGGCGCGCTAGGGATCGATGTTTGCACTGCCAGTCGAGAACGCTGCATTGGTTGAAAATCACCTGCCCTGGGACTTCACTCCGAACGCTCTCCAATACGCGCGGATGGTGATTGCCAGTCCTGACTATCTCCGGGCGTTGATGAACACGGAGGTTGCGACCCTGATCGCCCTGAACTCAGAAGCCACCAGCTCCGGAGATACGCTGGAGGCGCATTTCATCAGCATGTCTCTAAAGATTGTACAGGTATGCTTGTACTCTTGCACCCTTGCATCCTTGCACGTGAGTGCAAACAGACAACTTACCCTCCTAAAGGATCGTTTTCTTGCACGAGAGGCATCCTGGACCATGGATGTTCGCCAATCCGAAGCAAAGTCACGTTTAGCCCTATTGTCGCTTCAGAAGAAGGCACACACACGACTTCTATTATCGTCTACTGATACAAGTGTTAGGAAGTGGTAGACGAGGCATTAGCGCGTCCCCGTAAGGAACAGCCCGGCTACTACTTCTACCAATGCGATGACGGACAACACGGCTATCTGCATCCGCTGGACATTCGCGTGCTGAAGCATGAGTTCGGGGATTTCCACCAGTTTCCTACGACGCTCAGTGCGCCGCTGCTCGAGCACCAGGACACCAGTGTGAACGAGGTATCTTGTGCCGCTTGAAAGGAGATCTCACATTTCCCTTTGCCATGCTTGCATCCACCTCCATCAGGACATCCAGAAGCGCATAAAGTACCTGGGCCACTTGCCAAGCAATTGCGACATTAGTCTGCTGGAACTGGATCTTTCCTTCGTAGTCTCGAGTGGCATCTATGCAGAGTTTAAGCGTAGCGGTGGAAGGGACGACTGATTGCTTACGTGTGCGATAGATGAGCTGGAGGAGCGTGCTCGACAACATCGTACCAAGCAACAGCGGGAAGAAAGACTACTCGCACGTCGCCAGAAGCAGGCACTGCCAGCCAGAAACGCGGTGGACTTCTCTGACGAGCACTTCCCGTCGGTAGTGGTGTGCGAAAGAGAGGAGGCAGAGTATGTGGCAGAAACACCACCCAGCACTCGGCTAGCACCGACATTCAATGGCGTGTGGGCCAGCGCAGATTTGCACGAGCGCGAGTATCCTTCTCACTTAGAGATGGGTGAAGAGCGGGTGGTGGTGGGCCGCCGTGGCAAGAAGACGCTTGTGCTCTTGAGCAATAGCGGATCTGGACGTCGACGCTGTTGACCACCAACATACACTGTACTTTCCATTGACATTCTTCTCAACCCACTGACTGTGGCACCATGCCACGGCTTTCCTGCGATTGGAAAGAGAAAGCGTGTGCGTAAAGGCGCGTGCGCCATGTTGCCTACTAGTGTTCCGCTCATTTCCACACGTTTGTGGTGAAGGAGCGTGTCATCCGCTGCATTCCGGCTCGACTGTTCGTACATAGTAAAACAGAGGCATAGTCCTGCTTAACCGAAACCGCTCTTCTTGCTTCTCGTTGTCCCATTCGCTCGCACCGACAGCCTGTGTCTTCTCATCGGCCAACAATCATTGCTTGCTACACTGGCACTACTTCTGAACCGCTGCAACCGAGCACAAGCAACACTGCGCATTGATGTGCTTTCACTTTCCGCATCTTTTCCGCATCTTTCACATGTTCCGGTTCATCTCAGATGGCGTGGACTGCCATCTCACGTGACGTGACAGTTGCTCCCATGTCTGCAGCAGCCGAACAATTGACGCAGTGGAAGCACCAGCTGCAAGGGCTCACCGAGCTGCAGCTTCCAACGGACTATCCGCGCCCGCACCCGCTGCGCGTGGTCAATGCAGTGGCTGTGCGTGAGCTGCCTGCCGCCACTCGCCGTGCAATCACGCGCCTGTCGCTGGGATTGGCAGACGCTTCGCCCTTCACCATCCTCCTTGCTGCATTTTCCGTACTTCTGCATCGATACACTGGCGACGAGGACATTGTCGTTGGCAGCGCGTCTGCGTCCGCCAACCCGCTCGTGCTACGGCTGCGGATTGAAGGGCATGCGACACTTGAGGATGTTGTGCGTGCTGTGAAAAAGGTAGAACCCACACTGGCTGCCCAGAAAGTATCTTACCAGCGGAACCATCTAGGTGGAGGACAAAGCAATGGATGACGACGTCCCTTTCGTGCGCCTGCTCGAGCTGCTGAGTGACGCGAGTGCGGCGGAGTCAGCGAGCGAACGAACGTTGCCGTTTAAGGTTCGGTTTTTCGAGTATAACGATGCGTCGGAACACACGATGCTCCAAACGACAATGACAGACATGGGAGTCATTGTTCGCACGACCGCTTCCACCACGCGGGAGCCGTATCCGCGGGTCGAGGTGTCCATCACCTACAACCAAGTGCTCTTTTCTAGCATTCGAATTGCCGGCATGTTTGAGCAGCTGTTCCAGGTGGTGGAGCAAGGCGCCGGCACTCTCATCAATGACATCTCGCTGCTGACGGAGAGCACACGGTCGATGTTACCGAATCCAAACGACCATTTGCACTGGGACACCTGGCCGGGACCCATTTTCGAGGTGTTTCTGCGGAATGCAGATCGGCTGCCGAATGCCCGATGTGTCGTCGAGGATTACGAAGACGGAAAGTCGCGCGTGTTCACCTACCTGCACATCAGACGAGCTACGGTGCAGTTGGCAAACCATTTGGTAAGCAATGGTATCAGTGCGGAAGACGTGGTGGTGATATATGCGTATCGAGGCGTTGATCTTGTAATTGCTATCATGGCCACTTTGATGGCAGGCGGCACGTTTAGTGTCATAGGTATCCGCCCACGCGCGTGTCGAAGTGCTCTTACACTTGCCTCGCTTGTCAGATCCCGCCTATCCGCCTGAGCGTCAAAAGATGTACTTGTCCGTGGCGCAACCGCGTGCTTTGATAACAATTGAAAAAGCTGGCGCGCTGGACACTGGCGTCCGTGATTACATCCGACAAGAGATGCCGGTGAAGTGCCAAGTGTCGCGGCTGAGAATACAGGACGATGGCCATCTGACAGCGGGTGACGCTGACGAGCACAACGTGCTTGCATCCGCTGAGGCAGAAACGCGTCCAAATGTGTGTGTTGGTATTGACTCCATCGCCACACTCTCCTTCACCAGCGGCAGCACCGGCACGCCCAAAGGTAGAGGGAGTGACACGCCGTGTGCACTCTTCTTACCAGCTTGCCAGGTGTGCGTGGCCGACATTTCTCGTTGACACACTTTTACCCATGGATGAGCCAAGAGTTCCAGCTCAGCAAGCAGTCTCGATTTACCATGCTCTCTGGGATTGCACACGATCCAATCCAGCGAGACATATTTACACCTTTATTCCTAGGTGCGGAACTGCATATTCCCACTTCTAACGACATCGGCACACCCGGACGTCTGTGCGAGTGGATGGCTGAACATGCAATCACTGTGACCCACCTCACCCCAGGTGTGTTTGCGTCACACTAGCGCTTGCCGGCTCATGTATGCACATAGCCATGGGCCAGCTATTGTCTGCCGAAGCAACCGCCTCGCTGCCCACACTGCGCCACGCCTTCTTCGTCGGTGACATTCTCACTAAGCGAGATTGCTTGCGTTTGCAGCAGCTTGCTCCGAACGTACGCATTGTGAACATGTATGGCACAACGGAAACGCAACGTGCAGTTTCTTACTTGACCATCCCATCGGTGACGGAAGACGCGTCGTTCTTGTTGTCGAGCAAGGAGGTGATCCCAGCCGGGCGTGGTATGGTCGATGTTCAACTGCTCGTGGTAAACCGTGCATCGCGCAAGCTGTGCAGTGTCGGAGAAGTCGGTGAGATCTACGTTCGATCCGGCGGGCTCGCAGAAGGCTACCTGAACCTCGAACAGGTGACCGCGGAAAAGTTTGTCACCAACTGGCTATCCAGCACGAGCAATGCCTCTTCCTCTGGCACGCCCGAGACATGCTACAAAGGGCTGCGTGACAGGCTGTACCGGACAGGCGATCTTGGTCGCTACTGGCCCGACGGCATAGGTACTTGCGGATACGTTTGGGATGTGCCTCAGCCTTTCAGTGGAGTGTGTTGGCCGCGCAGACGACCAAGTAAAGATACGCGGATTCCGCATTGAGCTCGGCGAGGTGGACACGCATCTGTCGCAGCATCCGCGTGTGCGTGAGAACGTCACGCTGGTGCGACGTGACAAGAACGAAGAGCAGACGCTTGTGTCGTACTTTGTGCCGATAGACATATCCCGCGTGGACTTGCATGCAGCCAACAACACGAGCACGCGCGAGGAAATGTGCATCGCCGAGGACATTCACCACACGTACGCGCACTTGATCAACGATATTCGAGCCTACCTGAAGCAGAAACTTCCTAGCTACAGCGTACCCACTGGTTGGTGCACTATCATCTGCAACGCATGACATAATACTCGTCATAGTGCTAGTGCCGCTGAAGAAGATGCCACTCACGCCCAACGGAAAGGTCGACAAGCCAGCACTGCCGTTCCCTGATACTGCCAAGCTTGCTCAGCATCAGCATATGTCTCAGAAGGTCACGGAAATGACGCTCACCGAACGGCAAGTCCATGCTGTCTGGACGCAGGTGCTTCCTCCAACCTCTGCTTTCGCGCTGGACGACGATTTCTTCGATCACGGCGGTCACTCCATCCTCGCAACGCGTCTGATATTTGAGATTCGGAAACAGCTGTGCGTGGACGCGCCACTGCGCATGGTCTACCAGGAGCCCACGGTTCGGGGGATGAGTCGCGCCATTGACCAACTGCGCGGAGATGATCTCAACCTGGTAGCGACATTTACAGAGCCAGAGCCTGTGGGCGTGTGCAGCAAAGTGACAGACTATGCTGCAGATATGGAACAGCTTCTTTCCTCCGACCTCCCAGACGCATTTCCGCCGCCAGAACCAAGGGGAGCTCTTCCGCGGCGTTTCCTGGTGACCGGTGCTTCCGGGTTTCTGGGTGCATTTATCGTGGCAAGACTGTTGTCACGAGACAAAGACTGCATCGTGTATTGCCACGTGCGCGCAAAGAGCCAAGAAGACGGCATGCACCGTGTGCGACAGAACCTGCAGGCACACCTTGTATGGCAAGATGCATGGGAGGGCCGAATCGTAAGTGTGGTCGGAGATCTTGCTGCTCAGAGTCGCATCGGTATGGATGCGGAGACATGGACAATGTTGGCCGAATCGGTAGATGTGATCATCCATAATGGCGCGATGGTAAGTGGTGTTTGGGGCTGCTGGTGGGAGAGCGCATGGATATCCGATGTGACGGTGCGGCAGGTGCACTGGGTGTATCCGTACGAGAAGCTGAGAGCAGCCAATGTTTTGTCCACACTTGAACTGCTGCGTTTGGCGAGCAGTGGTCAAGGCAAATCATTTCATTTCATCTCATCCACATCCGTGCTGGACACCGCGCATTATGTTCGCTTGTCGGAAATGAAGATCGAGGCGGGCAAACAGGGTGTGGAGGAAACTGACGATCTCGAGGGAAGCCGTGTTGGCATCGGAAGTGGCTACGGTACTGCGAGCATATGCGTTGCGTGTCTTTGATCGTGCCAGGACAATCCAAGTGGGTTTCGGAAAAGCTCATGATGGCGGCGATCGCGCGCGGTCTTCACGGCACTATCATCAGACCAGGTTATGTTGTGGGTGCGTCGCAGACGGGTGTCACGAACACGGATGATTTCATATGGCGCCTGGTGAAAGGATGTCTGCAAATTGGACAGATGCCACGGATGAACAATGTGGTGAATATGTGCCCGGTGGACTACGTGGCCGGGGCTGTGGTGGAGGTGGTATGCCAAGCGGCAAAAGGCATGGCCATAAGCGTGTTCCACATCAGCAATCCACACCGGTAAGTGCGAGTGGCGTGTGTGTATGCGTTTCCTAACACGTGGCGATCCCCATAACGCTCAGTTTCCGATTTGACGATCTGTTCTGTATACTACCAAAGTATGGCTATGACGTGGTGGCCACAGACTACATGCGATGGAAGAAGACCTTGATGGATGTGACGATGTCAACGAAAGATAACGCGCTCCTTCCACTGCTGCACTTTGTAACCGATGATCTGCCATCCACAACCAAATCACCAGAATTGGACTGCCAGCACACACGCGATGTGCTCGCTGGCAGTGACGTGGTATGCCCGCGCATTGAAACGTTGATGGGACTGTATTTGGCCTACTTGATCAAGGTCAAGTTTCTACCACCACCACCATCTGATGCTGCTGCTGCTGCTGCTGCTACTGGCACCGCTAGCGCTACCATACCGCACGCAACGCTCCCGCAGTTGGACAATGAAGTGACTGCTGTGGGTCGCAGCCACCGCGGCTAACAACGGCGCAGGGTTTGGCAAGGCTGGAGAGTGGCGCGAACGCATAACAATTCCATTATCAATAGGAGAGTAAGATTGTCCGCAATACATTGTGCTTCTACTATATATACGAGATGCTCTGCACGCCACACTCCAACACGATATCTTCCCTTTGTCTGCCGCCCTCATCATCATGCGCCTCCCTCAATGCATCTATCTCTTGGCCGGCTGTGTAGCTGTGACCGCGCTGCCTGCGCCCGCCACCGTGGCAGACACGCCGCTGGTCAGTCCGCTCGTAAAGCGCTGGGATGTCTGGAACTCGTGGAACGGCACTCCGAGCCATAGTAAATACTACACGCCATACACCAGCAGCGGTGGATTTGGCGGTGGCGGGTGGAACACTTACTATCAGTAAAGCGAGTGGATCCGGTCATCCATAGCCGCCGTCCTAATTATGCAATTAGCAGGAGATCATTTAGAGATCGCAAATGAAATGAATCTTGCATTCGTCTTCCACGCTATCGCTTCTATTTGCGCGCAACGTGTTGCAGTGATGGTGTGCAGACCTACTACGCTTCAGCCATGGCTCACACTCTTTTTCGTCCCAGATGCGAGCACGCGTTCTGCCATTTCACTGCAGCACGCGACGATGGCTCGCCAGTGCCGCGTCTGCGGGCACGAACACCTATTCCGCTCCAAAGCTTGGTGTCGTTCCAGCTTACGACGCTGCGTTGGCTGTGTTGACTCGGCATCGAGAAACAAAGCTGGCTAAGATAGCACATCTGGAAATTGAGCTACAGCGCTTGAGTAAGACGCTCGTGCGTAGCATTGCAGTGTCACTCAGTCGCCTCCAGAACCAGATAAACACGAGACGCAGATTGCCGCGCTGCGGAAGAACATCTACACACTTCAATACCAGGCGGAACGCGAGCAGCCAGAAGTGGTGTGGCGACATCGCCATGGACAAGGTAACCGCGTGTTATGGAGTGGCGCTGTTGTAACGAGGCAACAGGTGACCTAGAGCATCCGGTGTATCGAGAGCTCACACGCATTGATATGCTGAAAACTGTGTTTCCTAGCTTGGTGCGTGTGCATAATATTATGCGTCACACCTAGCTGATCTCCTGCCGCCACTGCTGCTGCTGCTGCTCCTGGCTTTACTCCTATAGATCAAGTTTTCGACACAGATGCACATACTGCCAGACCTAGCACCGGTGACCCAGCAGCCTACAGTCTCTGTGGCACTCCGAGTGAACACACGAACGATACTGCCTGGGGACCTGATTGATCTTCCAGAAGTATGTGTCCGCTTGTATCGAAGCAACGCGGCTCACGCTGACACTTAACGAAACAGCTGATGGAACTGCCGGAAATTGAAATCACTGCAGTGGACGAGGATCAAACGGGCTTGTACACAGTGGCGCTGATGGATTTGGGTAAGTGTGTACAATGCCATGTGCGCTATAACAATCATAATAGACGATCCGTGGCCAGAAGAGCGCACGTATCGCACACGATGTCACTGGATGCAAACGGATGTCCCTGTCAGACTCCGCACCATTGTGAACACTACCACCGGCACCCTCAGTCTTCCCTACATTCCACCGCATCCTGAGTCGGGCACCAAAAAGCATCGCTATGTAGTGGCAGTCTTCCGTCAGTCCGAACCGTCGCAGAATGAAGACGCTGCAAACACCCCTGAGCGCATTGTCAATCCACGACCATGGGCAGATCGATTGGTCGGGTGGTCATTCTTCCGCACCAGCTATGTTCAGTCCTGCGTTAACACAGTCTACGCACAACATTATGGTAAGCGTGCGCGCTGTTCTTGCGGTAACGACTGCGCGCAGGTCATGCGGCCCCTGCATTTCAATAATACACACACCTTCTCGCTATCTGGTGAGGACGAAAACAACCTCAGTTGTGTGTTTCGATTCTGTCTTCCATGACCACAGCCAGTGTCAAATTTGCGCTACAGTTTGAAAACGCCCATCCTCAGTATCGTATACAATGCAGCATAGAACACCACAACCGGATACCATGTCAATAAGAATACTTCACTTAGGATCCTGAGCATCTTGGCACTGTTTTCCAACAGCGCATACCATTATTTTCTTGCTTTTGCTTGTGTGGCGTGGCAGTGGCGGTGGCGGTGGCAGCGGAAGAGAAGGGGTGTGTGTATGCGTAGACTGCACAAGGTAGAAGGCTCACTATACAACGCGCCGTTTATTCTAATGCACTGGTCGGATCAAAGGCTTTGCACACTTTCGCAGTTCAATGTCACCTGATTTGGGACACTGCATTTCTCGCCAAGAAATGGGGATCATCAGCTCACCTGGGGGAGGAGCGTGGTGGTCAGTAGGGGGAAGTAGGTGAGGAGAGGGGGGGGTACCAGCAGTGCTTGTAGCAAACACGACTCCAAGCTCGTTTTGGGCTGTGGAAAGGTAGTAGGATCGTGCGTCGCCAAGAGAGAGCTGTAGAAGGAGGGGAGGGGCGGGAAGGGTAGGGGGAGTGAGAGAGGGGTGCATACACGATGAACATACCACCTGGGCACGAACAATATCACCTGGACGAAAGCATTCGTGCACCTTCGTGCTGTCTTTGGCAGTAGCGTGTACATCCAATACTCTGGGACAATGAATGCGATGCTGTGTTGTTGGCTAACCTGATGATGCCCATATACTCGTCACGACACGGCTGAGCACCGACCATGGTGATGGCCACGGCAGCAAAGCGCGGATTGACACGCAGCACTTTCCCGGTGACCTATAAGACGCGTCGTCATGCGTGGAAGCGTGGCGGGGACGCACGATGGAGTCAGCCTCGGGCACTGCAGAGGCTTCTTTATCGCGATGCACGCTGAGTTCGGGCAGGTCGCTGGTGGCAGGCTGCACCGTCTGCTTTTTACCAACAACCGACGCGTGGATGAAGTCTTTGCGCACGTACGTGCCAGCACCGGCGCGGTAGTCGCGCGTGTGCGCAAGTCGCTGTCCCGGCACAACCAGCATCAGGCGACAATCAACAGTGCGGTGTATGGTCACGTGCGCCTGTACAGCGCACCGTGGCCTGTTGTGTTGGGGCACAGACAAGCGCGCACAACGGGAGAGGGAGAGAAGGAGAAGGTGGGGGAGAGAGGGAGAGAAGGAAAATGGTTTGGAGTGGCGCGGATGCCGCAGATTGTGTGGTGGATGTGGTGTGGTTTGTGGAAAGATGTGGGGCCACGCTGGAAGCACAAGCTGTTTGTGGATGCGGGAGGCATCATTGCAAGCGGTATTCGACTGCAGAATGTATGCATATCATTGATATTCTGTGGTGTGGTTTGTGGTTGGTGTGCTGGCTGAATACGTGCTGCGAATACATGCTGCGAATACGTGTTGTGAATACGTGCTGTGATATGCACACATCAAGCATCTGCATAGAACCGCACTTCGGTTGGCAGGATGTGTGTACTGGTGAAGAAGTGACACCCGCCTTCGCCTGGAAACAGTGCCCGTTCGTTGATGGAGATGCATTCGACGACTGAATGTAGTGGATTGGCCAGTGCAGCAGCGTCTTACCACTCACATACATGCTCAGCCATTGCATTCAACACATCGTCGCAACCACCACCACCACCTGGCCAAGAAGGGGCAGCAGTTGATTGCTGACAAGCGCTTTATTGGAGCAGTGGATGGCCAATCACTCGCTGGTGGTGGTAACACAAATGGCTTAACAATCACTTCATCGCATCAACTGCGCCACGCACCAGAATAAAGCAATCCACACCAGCCAGCCAGCCAGCCGGTCAGCTTCCCTCCTCCCCCCGCAGAAGAAGGGCCGTGTAGCAGGGCGTGGAGGCAGCGCTGCATGTCTTCCTCGCCGTTGGCATTGTACCGGCAACTGCGCCGCCTGCACCGCCGCCTCCCTCCCATGCTCCAGAAGATGGGCAATCTCCATCTTCGCAGCGAATTTGAACTGCACACGAAGGTGCAGAACACCCGCCAACTTGCTGCCTTCCTCCGTGAGTGGCAAGTATACGCACACACCCTGCAGCAACAATTGGACGCCAACGAACCGATCGGGTGTGCCGCCCCGCTCGAACAACTAGACGCTGGACAACTGCATCGGCTGTACGAGCTCCACCAACACACGCATCCTCC